>MINK01173544.1:0-23022 GCA_001735545.1 Phormia regina
GGGTTATGTGGTCCTAAGTGAATGAGAATCCATAACAGGGAACTTTGTGGTATTTTTTTTTGTTCTTCTAATGGTACTTTTTGAATTTTCTGTAAACCTAGAAACATGAAATTAAATATACATGGTCCTATATGGGAAAAATTCACACAAGTAGTCTTTGTGATACTTTTTTGTTCTTATAATGGTATTTTTTGATGTTTTTATAATTATGAACCTAGAAAGATGAAATTAATGACATGTAGTCCTAAATGAATGTGAATCCATAAGAGGAGATTTTATGGTACCTCGTTAAGAATAATTACTTTGAATAAGGGGTACCATTCTATCTTTTGTCCCATTTTCGTTTTCAATTATGGAAGTTAATAAGAAATATTTTAGTATATTATGTATTATATACTATACTAAAATATTTTCCGTGTATGGGAGCCAATATTCCACCTGAATACCCGATCTATTTTCATTTTTAGTATATGCGTTTTAAAGGAGCTAGCTTTCCTGGCCCTTTCCGTAATAATTTTATTTTATGAATCTAAATTTAAAGTACTTTTCACTTTTTACTTTTTTTTGGGGGATACCATTTTCCATGATATTACAATATATTGTTAGTAGTTTTGCTGCAACAGTATATATGTACGTATTTTACCATTCCCTAGATTCCAGAAAATGTTAAAACCTTTATTATCTTAGATCTTTAGAGAGCGATAATTAGTATTTTGTTTGTATTGAAGTAACAGTTTTTGAAACATTCACTAAATGAATACTTCAGATATTCAGAGGGGATACTCTTTCCTCCTTCGTCCTTTTTATACCCTACACCCCCATAGGTAGTATTTATTTAATAAATGCAATATGTTAAGAACATAGCTGTCACAAAGTACTATTTTTATATCATGTAGAAATTTTTTTCAGATTTTAAGTTATCTGATAAATAGTATAAAAGTATACATTGGGTGCTTTGCTACCCCTGTAATATTAAAATAAAAAAGTTTTGTGTGAATTAAATAAGTTATTGCTTATAAACATTTAATATATATATGTAACAATCTAACATTCCCTGATTTTAAAGAATCAAAATAAACAGTAAAATTAAAGTAAAATAATTCAACTTTTTTTTACGTTTATTAATTTTACATAAAAATGTGTATTTTCTGAAAAAACAAAAACAAAAGGTCTTATGTATATTGACAATAAAATTATTTCCACAAAATATCAGGATTCTACTGTTTGTCTTTTCTTCCATTCCCAATTGTTTCTTTCAAAATATCGAAATAAAAGATCTCATTTTAATTATTCTTTCCTAATTTAAAAATGATGTACAACTAATCATCAAAAGTAAATGAAATATTAAAATTTATCGTTCCAATATTAACATATTTACCCACTGTTATTTTTTTATACAATTAAATACAACCCTGAAAAAGAATTTATTGCAGCCACAAACCTTTCAAAACATCAGCTGGATATAAAAAACAAAAAGTGACACATCAACTCACTGACATTTCTCAAAAAGGAAAAAAAATCTTTTGTTTATTGTAAAAAAAAGAAAAAATAGTGAAATTTTTACAATATTTTTAAAAAATTATACAAAATTGTGCCTGAAATATTAAAAATCATGGCACAAACTGAAACGAATCTCCCCGAGCAATTAGACAATGAAGAAGTACGAGAAATTTTAAAAAATACAACAGATTTGAGACAGTATTCACGACAAATTGAAAAAGAATTCAAGGAAGTTGAAAACAAATCGATAGAAGACTATATTAAGGAATCACAAAATATCGCTGCTTTACACAATCAAATTGGTGAATGCGATAATGTCTTGGAGCGTATGGAAAATATGTTGATGAGTTTTCAAAGTGTCCTGAGTAACATAAGTACGGAAATCACTCAGCTGCAAAAGAAATCGGTGGCCATGTCAGTACAATTGACCAATAGACAATCGGTTAAGGCCCAGTTGTCACAGTTTATAGAAGATATGGCTGTGTCCGAAGAAATGATAATGTCTATAATGGAAACGCCTGTCACAGAAAAGGAATTTGAAAAACAATTGAATATTTTGAATCACAAATTATCTTTGGTAAAGGAATTAAGTTTTAAAGAATCTAAGTCAACCGCCGATGTTGCAGATGTCTTGCACAAGTTGAGATTAAAGGCCATGACAAAAATACGCCAATATATGCTGGAACAAATTTACAAATTTCGCAAACCCATGACTAATTATCAAATACCACAAAATGCCATGTTGAAACATAAATTCTTTTTCGAATTCATACTATCGAATGAACGTCAGGTGGCTCAGGAAATATGTAATGAATATATAGATACCATGAGTAAAATATACTACAGTTATTTTAAGGTATAATTATGAAATATTCAATGAAATGCTAAAGATTAATTAATGATTTATTTCAGAGCTACTCTTCTCGTTTGTCTAGTTTAAAATTTGAAGAATCTTGTACTAAGGATGATTTAATGGGCATAGAGGATAATGTATCCAAAGGTTTATTTGCCAAAACTACCAGTTTAAAAAATAAAAGTACTATTTTTACAATTGGCAAAAGAGGGGAGATTTTAAATCAACAGCTGGAAGCTCCTATTATTGTGCCACATGCCCAAATGAAGAATCGGGTAAGAATATTGTTTATTATAATTTTGTAAAATGAAACGTTTTAAATTGCAAAAATATTAAATTTAAAAACGAATTTCCAATATTCTTCATAATAATTTCAAACGGTTTGTTTTTCAAAATAAGTCCTTTATATATAATCTAATAATCGCAATCTACATTGAAATAAGTCAAAAAAATATATTTCATTTAAAAGGAAAAGTTGTCGGGGATCACACAAAGCAATTTTACTTGCCTCAAATTGTACAATCCCTTTAACTCTCTCGCTTACGAAGTCAGAATTGAGGCAAGCAAATTGCTGAAAAGTCAACTTTTTGTTGGAACTACATTTTTTTAATTTCGATATTTTGGTAAAGAATTTAATTTTTTGTTTTGGGTGAAATTTCAAAATTTTGATGTGAGGCGTTTTCTGAAATTAAAATAGACCATTCATTTGCAACTGGTTTCTTAATTCTTAATAAATATTTCTTGTGGAATTATTCTACATGTTTTCTTGTGTAAAGAACACCTTTTGATAATTTGGAATAAAATATAAAATACTCGTAGTGCTGAGCGAAATCATTTTACAATTTTGAACGATGTAAAGGATACAGTGAACAACAACAAAGTTGCTCAAATTAAAATATTTTTCTTTCATTTATATTTTCTTTTTTTTTTACCTTTTACAGCATGAATTTAAAAATATTTTATTAAACTAACTTGTAATAGTTTTCTAATTAAGAAGAAATTTTGAATGATTTAATATTTAAGTTTGAATTCTATAATTGATTGTAAAAAAATTACGAAATAAGATGAACTTAATTCTAGGATTTAGATTAATATAAATGCTTCCAATTAATGACTATAATAAATGGAATTCAATTTTAAAAAGAATTTTACTAGTTTTTTAAAGAATTAAGCCTTTTGAATCATTTTTATCATAATTTAAAGCAAAGATTTTACTCGTCATCGATGAACTTCTTGAAAAAATACACCTGTAATATATTGCATTTAATTACGCATATTCATCCCGATTTTAGCTTCTTTACATAAACCGATTTTAAAATCAATTCACTAATTACATAAATGTTTTTTAATTTGATTTTCATTTAAACATGAATGAGAAGATATTAAAAAGCCTTAATGCTAATATACATACAAAATTGTATTACCCAAACCAACAAATGTCACCTTCAAATAATTAAAACAAACGTATTGTACAGAAAAAAACATTCAGCATGAGACTGCAAGTATTTACCACATAACATATTTAGTAAACTAGTATGTGATGAAGTAGCCAATTAGATGAGTCATTGCCTTCTTCTCATAAATACAAAAAACCACATACAACAAGTTGTGGGTTAAGGTATTTTAAAACTTTATGTTCTACTATTTTAAATAGAGAAACATTTAATTATGGAAATTTTTTTTACTGCTTAAATGAAGCAAGAATAAAAAATTAGCTTTACTATTATTTTAGGAAATTACAATACTTTTTATTTATTAAACATAAAAAATATAGGAATATAAAATTAAATTTCAATTTAAAAATTCAATAGTTTATTTAGAAAACTCTCCTCTTTTTATCCTTTTTTGCAGTACACGTTTGAAGCATTATTCCGCTCTGAACAATATGCCTTAGTGGATAATGCCTGTCGTGAATATCTATTTGTAACAGAATTCTTTATGGTACGAGGTGCCCAAGCCCAAGATCTCTTTAATCAAATACTGGGCAAAACTTTAACTCTAATGATAGTAAGTTTTTTTTTTTTAATTCTATTTAAATAATAGAAATAAAATAAATTTTCTGATCTTATTTAAAATAGAAAAATCTGGAGACTAGTATACAAGATTGCTACGATACTATAGCTATGTTTTTGTGTATACAATTGATATTTCGTTATCAATTAATGTGTCATAAAAGATGTGTTCCCGCTTTGGATAAGTATGTTTAAAATTTTAAATATTTTATACCTGATTTGTTAATTTTTTTTTTTTTTTACCAGATATTGGGATTCTTTACAGACGGTATTTTGGCCACGTTTTGAACATGTATTTCGCTTGAATATACAAAGTATAAGAGATTGTGATCCTACGAAATTTAATAAGGAATTGGGGCCGCATTATGTAAGTATTCGATTATTTAAAATTTTTAAAATAAAAAATTTTCTATTTAAATTAATAATTCTAGATAACCCGCCGTTATGCTGAATTTTCTGCCGCCATTGTTGGCATCTCTGAACATTTCCCCAATGAGTTAGTAAGTCGTTTATTGTTGGAATTACAAAACGAAGTAGAATGTTTTATATTACGTATGGCTGCTATATTCCCAACACGCAAAGAACAACTTATCTATTTAATTAATAACTACGATTTAGTTTTGGGCATTTTAATGGAACATACACGCGACAATTCCAAAGAAGCCGAAGCATTTCGTGAACAACTTAATGCTCGTAGTGCAGAATATGTAGAGGAAATATTGGCTCCACATTTTGGTGGCATCATACAATTTGTTAAAGAATGTGAACCCTATTATGAGAAAGAGCAACTAGATGAATTGCGCAAACAAGAACGTAGAAGTTTAGCTTTAGTGGCTAGTTTTTCAGCTAATTGGAAAAAATCTTTAGAAGAATTAAATCGTGAAGTATTGCTGTCATTCCCCTCACTGTTGACTGGATCACAATTATTACAATTAGCTTTGGCCAGTCTGGTACAATATTATCATAGATTCCATAAACTTTTGACACCCAATGCCCGAGCACAATTGACTAATATTCATGTAGTTATGGTTGAAATGAAAAAGTATAAATGTAATTATTGAGAATAATAAATGATTGCTTGTTAGTGTAAAGATATGTATTTATAAAATTCCATTAGTTGCTAGAAATATATGCATATGTATGTTTAAATAGAAAGAATATTTAAATTAAGAATAAACGCAATTTATAAATTTAATTAGCTGTATTTGTTTTACTACATTATATTCAGCAAAGGCGGGTAGATAACTTTAATCCTCATCTTCAAACATCATTTCCACCAAATCCTTGTTGGAACAACGTTCACCATCTAAACGTTGAGGTGATTTCCAGCGCAATAATGTGGGCAAGAATACCAAATGTGTATTAGGATCTTTACGGAAGGGACAGTTCAAGTCTTTCCAACTAAAATAGAAAAATTTAATATTTTAACACCTGTCATGCTACTATTATTCCCACAGTCTACCATCCCCTTTCATCCCCTTAATATAAAATATTTTATGGCTGCTTAATTTTACAATAGGCCATAAAATTTAGTCTAAATAAATAGTAAAAATGTATGTACGTATATTTACCAGTTTAAATAATAATTTTTTTTGTGATACTTACTAGGCACGTTCTCCTACTTCTACATGTATAAAGTGTGATTTTTCTGGAGCCTTGGCTAATGCATCATGAATCACAGGTTCGGCTAAAAATTACAAGAATATTATAAATTCAGTTTCTATTTATTTTAATAACATAATTTAAAAAAAATATTTACCTCTTACGCAGTAGGGACACCAACTTTCTCCATTCTCATTTTTACCACCGGAAAACAAGACATGAATTGGTTGACCAGAACCTTCTAATTCTTCTACCAACTTTGTGAATTCTTCGTAACCTTTTACGTTGTGTTGTATTACCATGTTTTTAGTTTTATTTTCTAGCTTCTGCTGTGTGCGTTGTAATGCGCTTAAGTAAAGTTGACGTTGTGATATTTTATAAATACCACCTACAAATTGCTTTAATGAAGACGTTTTGATAAACTTTTTATATAAAACTTCCCGAATAAAATAAATCTAAAATTCTTTCGTCACTTGTTTTAGATTGTGTCTGATAATAAAAAAACTATAAGTAGAATTAGTGTTGTCAACTTGTATTGCTTATTTTTAAATACAACACTGTTAGATTTTGTTTGTGCTGTCAATCGATTTTTTTATGGTTATAAATTGACTGTTAATTTAAACAGTAATTTAATTAAAAAAATTCTAAATGCTGAAAACAAGAGGCAAAAAAAGGAATAATATACATTGCTGGGTGAAAAAAGTACCAAAAATGGCGAAAAATTACATTTTATTCAAACCTAATAATGAATATTTAATTACATTAATCTTAGAAACATTAGATTTTTGAATTTTCTGTAATATTTTACCTAGAAACATAAAATTAAATACGCATGGTCCGATGTTAGAAAGAATTCACAAAGGGAGACTTTGTGGTACTTTTTCCTTCTTCTAATGGTACTTTTTGAATTTTCTAGAAACATGAAGTTAGGAATATGTGGTCTTTAGTTAATAAGAATCCATAAGAAGTGACTTTGTGGTAAATTTTTATTAGTTTTATGATACTTTTTTGAATTTTCTATGATTATGAACCTAGAAACATGAAATTACAGTTATGTGGTCCTAAATGAATGAGAATCCATAACAGGGGACTTCGTGGTACTTTTTTGTTCTTCTAATGGTACCTTTTGAATTTCCTATAATATTTAACCTAGAAACATGAAATTAAATATACATGGTCCTATATGGGAAAAAATTCCCAAGAACTGTCTTTATGGTATTTTTTTGTTCTTCTAATGGTAATTTTTATTTTTTTATAATTATAAACCTAGGAAGATGAAATTAATGATATGTAGTCCAAAATGAATGCGAATGCACAAGAGCAGATTTTATGGTACCTTTTTGTTCTGATGGTACTTTTTAAATTTTCTAACTTTATTCATATTAAATCATATTTAACACGTCTGTTTTTTTATACAATTTTTGCAATGTTCTCGAAATACAAAAACTATATTTTAAAAGGAAAATAAAAATTCTGGACCAGACGGATCTACAATCTGTTTAAAGAATGAAAATATGTGAACATCTATATTTTTTAACAAAAATCAATATGAAAATGTAAAAACTCATTGTAATGAAAAACAGAAAAAAAAATTATATGAAAATTTAAAATATCATTTAATCTCTAAAGCAAAAAGAAAGAAGGTTTACGACCAGCCAAGGGTGGTTAAACTTGATAGATTAACGGTGGATCAGGCTATATTTTGTTTGCCTCATATTGTTTAATGATATACGCAACGCATAACTGCATCGCATTACGGTTCTCTTATGCTTTACATTAACTCCTGCTTATAGAGAAGGCTCCTTGAACGTACTGTAGAAAATTTTGATTGCGTTTTTTTCAGTTCAATAAACCTCCCTTCCTTGAAGTTGTCAAGTAATTTCATATAAGTACAATTTATTAGTTAAAGATAACTATTTCATTTAAATAAGACATTAAATAATTCAGTAAAATTTTAATTCAATTTACTTTATTTTAAATCATACGAAAAGTACAAAAAAACTGTTATCGAGTACAATTAAAATAAATGTAATTAAATAAGAGCTATTTATATGTAAATATTTATTCGGGATCCAATAAACGTTGACGCACATGCCAGCGTAAACGACTATGAGTACTTTCTCCAGGAATTTGTTTGCGAAAATGTTCCCATTCATTTTTATAATACTGATACAAAGCTACCGGGTCGGAATTGGGTTTATGGTGGCGACCCTGGGATGCCGAACGACGAACTTGAAATAAATATTGTTACAAGTTAGTTTTAAATGCAATAAAGATTATTTAATTAAAATTTTTAACAACAAATGTAAAACTTACTTAAAACACTTGAACTACATTTACTACGACCACTACGTGCACTTAAAGATGCTGTAGGACTATGAGAACGTACAGGCCTTTTCGGCTTATCGAGAATATTGTCATTTGGTCGAGGATCTTGCCATTCAGGTTTCTTCCTAGGGGATCTTTGCAAACGTTTTATACCACCTTTTGAAGAATTTTCTTTATGAGCTTTAGATTTTGTAACGTTTTTGTTTTCTGCTAGGTTTTTATTCACATCTTCAACAGCTAACAATTTCTGAACTAAAGCTTGAGAATCCATTGTTTTATTTGCTGATTCCTTGGATATATTTAGTTTATGTTGTAAATCCCGACTCAAGTTTTTCATGCTCTCATTTTTATCTTTAGATTTTTTACATTCATTTTGTAGGTTTGAAAGTTTCTCCTGTAATACTTCTGTTACAATATCTTCTATTATTGATCTTAAGGAGCACGGCTCAATAGTATGTAATCTTTCTTGGGTCGAATGTCGTAAATCGCAAAGTTTCTCTTTAACAACTTGTTCAACAACTGATTTAATAGGTGTTTTCTTTTTTGTGGTGCTATCCGTGTTATTATCAACTTTTTCTACTAATTCTTGAGAATATTTCTCACGTAAAACTTGTGTAATGGTATCTTCTATGAGCTTCTTAACAGATTTAGTATCGGTTTTTGATTCGTCAATTTCACTTTGTTGTTTCGATGGGTCAGCTGGTGTTTGCTTTAATGATTTATGAGAGCTAGAGTCTAATACATCATAAGAAGAAGTAGATGTTTCTCCATTATTTCTTTCACCAAGAATTTTTCGTTTTTCAACTGTTGTTTGTCTACTGTTGGTTGGTTTGTCAGTCTCGAAAGATTTTCTTTTATTTGAGACTCTATTGTCGTTTTCTTTATCGATTTTAGCTCTAAAACTGGCTGTTGTTCTTCTGAATAGACTTTCGTAGTAGTCATTCTGTTGAGTATTGACTCCCATGCGTTCTTCATATTTAATCAATTTTCGTAAATCTAAATGAGAATTAACAAAATGTGATGATGATTTTATATTTTCCATTAATTAATTTTACAGTAGTTTTTTGTAGGGTAAAAACGGGAAAAATCGGTAACCTTATAACTCGCAAACTAATTATGGTACAAAAAAAGTTGAACAGTTATCGTTATTCATTTAAAAAATAATTGGATAGGTGTCTGATACTTTTTTAGGGAGAAAACGGGTAAAAACTGTATTATGGTACTTTTTTTATGTTTGAAACCAATGAACATACATATAAAATTTATGTCGTATTCATAACTTATCAAAAAATAATGAGAAATAACAGATTTTTGGTACTGTTTAGAAATTCAACGTCTTAAGGGCAAAATCGTACCTATATGGGATACTACTACAGTTAGGAAAAATTTATGAATGACAAAATTTGATACATCGATGGTGTGAAAAGTTAACAAAAAAGGGTAAAGGCGGAAATTACATTAATTCCAAACAATAATGAATTTTCAATACATTAAAACTTAAAAAACATTAAGCTTAGTAAATGTTATTCGCTAAAAGATGATATGTGGTACGTTAAAGATAGTACTGGTCCTATGATTCTACTGTAATATTTAACCTAGAAACATGAAATTAAATACGCATGGACTGCATGTTGGAAAGAAATTCACAAAAGGGGGACTTCGTGGTACTTTTTCGTTCTTCTAATGGTACTTTTTGATCTTCTTTTAATTATCAAGATGAAATTATTGATATGTAGTCCTAAATGAATGTGAATCCATAAGAAGAGATTTTATGGTACCTTTTTGTTTTGATGGTACTTTTTTATTTTTTTATAATTTTTAATTTAGAGACATGGTCCTAAGTTAATGAAAATCCAATAAGGGACATTGTGGTTCTTTTTCGTTCATATGATGTTTTATTATATTTTTAAATAATTTCGAAGTCAGTGATTGCAACGGATTCCATGTCATAATGTAATACCCTTTACTGTAGAAGAATTTTTCATAAAAAAAAAAAATAATTTAAATTTATATTATTCAATTAAACCCGCACAACGCCGGGTCATTCAGCTTGTATATCTATATAATTCATTCTCTAGGTAATTACTTCAATACAAAGTTGAGCCTAAAGAATTAAAAATTATAATTATTTTCTGAGGAATTATTTTAAATGCTAAATCATATTTTTATAATCTGATTTAATTTTAAAATCCTGATTTAATTTTAGTAATTAGTTCTTTGATACCTACAAATGGATCCAATAGCTTAAAAGCATGTCCTCGATGTGAAGAGAAAATTGTTAAGAAAAAAAGGGATCGCATTTTCCATTATAATTCTTCTACAATTTAGTAGTTATTGCAAAAAACCGATTATTTGTTTTTTTTCTCATTTCAAAAATTGCTACCTAATATTATAGGAAATATTTTTAAAATTATTGGTCCATAATTTAGTTCATTAATTATTTAAGGCTAATAATCTGAAAATGACAAACTTTTCCCACTGTGCCGCACTTCCCCATTACAAATAAAAAACAAATTAATTTTTTTAATTTTTTTTCAATTAAAGTTTTCATTGTTTTTGTTTTTATTTATAATATTGCAACATAAAATTGTTACAATTTTACCGATATCATCTTTTTCTTTCAGTTTTTCTTCTCATTTGTTTTAATATTTATATATATCTATATTTATTTTACTTTTCTTTCAAAAAATGTACCACATATTTTGTTGTTGTTGTTGTTAATTTTTACGATTATTACATTAAAATATTACAAGAAATTTTACAGTTATGTATATAATAATATTAAATATAATAATTTAGTTATGTTTTTCTTTCTACTAATATATATAAATATGTATGTATGTATATTTTAAATATTAAATTACGTTTAATGTAAGATACATTAATGTATTTTTTGTTTTTTTTCTTAAGAAAATAGAATATTAAAAAAGATGACAACTCTTTTGTTCATAAAAAATGTAAGTTTATTGTGTAAAACAGTAATGAAAATCTTGACAAATTAACAGAAATTTATATTATTATTGATTTAATTTTCTACTACATACGATTTTGTTTATAAAATGTTGTGTATCTATTCAAATTCTATTTAAATTAAACTTATATTAATTATAAATTACATTAATAATTTTTTCTTTTCTTGAATTATTTTTTATATTTATATAAATATTTATAGATATAAAAATAATTAAAATTATAATTTTTTTTACTTCTTTTACATTTACTACAAACTTTTATATAAATCAAACAAAAAAGAAAATTTTCATTAATAAGGGCTTTTTTTAATAAAAAAAAAAAAATGTGGAGGAATAAAAATTAAACATAATACTCTAACAAATTCAAAAAAGTAAAAAAAAAATATATATTTCAATTTACGAAATTCTTAAAAGAAAACACAACACATTAAACAAAATTTAAAAAAAGAAATAACAAAATTAGAAAAATTGGAGGGATGTTTGTAGTTTAAAACAAAACAAAAAGATTATAGTATACTTTTAGGAGGCTTATAATTAATATGAAATTTATTTTATTTTAATATTTTATTTATGTTTATGTTTCTGTTTGTTTTTTTTTTTTATACAAGCTTTATATTAAATTTAAAGTTTATAATTTTTAATAATAAATTACATTAATTATAAATTATGTTTTAAAAAATCTATATGATTACAATACAACATTATTATTACGATTTATTTTTTTAATTTTAATAAGCTCTTTAGGAATTATTTATATTTTCATTTCAATGAGCTTATTTTGTTTTATTTGCTAATGGTTATTTTCAGTCAAATATGGGTATTAGAATATAACCCTGACCCTATCTACGATAACGAAAACGTCTAAATGGGGCACGCAAACGTCGGCAGGTGACACGAACTTCTTTTTTCAGAAACTGTGAAATGGCCAAAGACTTTACTGCAGCTGTAGCCGCTTCAGCCGCACAGGTGACCGCATTGGTTGGAGCATATTTTGAAATATCAAATTTTCTCTTTGGCGTGACAGTGGTGGTGCTGCTGCTATTATTATGCAAAGAGTTGTGATGATGATGTTGATCATCATCATCGTGACTTACATTTGTATGGGATCGCAATTGTGAATGAGAATTACTTAGATCCATATCGGTATCTAAACCATCAGAGGAAACAGTAAATATATCGGAATTATCTCCCGCTTTTTCGCTAGGACTAATACAACTTCCTAAACTTCCATTAAGTTGAGGGGTACGACGCAAAGCGCGCATAAATGGTGTGGTAGGTGTGGAGGTATGAGCCGTATTGGGATTTAACAGATTTGTTCGCAATTTTTCCTCCGGACTGTCTTGTAAGCATCGAGGTCTTTTTTCTTGTGGCTCATAAGAATCCTCATCATCATTTTCAATAATTTTAGGTATGATTTTTTTGCATTTCTTATTGAGTTTTTTGTTATTAAAATCCAGACTTTTTTGTTCCACCTCAGCTGTTCTTTCATCCTCATCTGCCTCTTCTATGTCAGCGTCCGCATCTGAATCGGCTTTTTGTTGTCTCTGATCTTCCTCTTCTTCATCTTCTATAGAATCAGCTAAAGTTTCATTGTCTTCTTCTTCAACATCTTCATCCTCTTCCTCATCATTGGCCGTTTGGGAATCCTCATTAAGTCCTATTTGTGAATCTTCATCCATAAGCAGACTTTCTTCATACTCTTCATCGTTCGCTAATTTGTTATGTTCTTTTACCAGCTTGGCATTATCAGTTAACTCATTCTCCGAATCGGGTGGCGTGATAACTCCACTTTCCCTTGTTTGTTCTTGTGTCGTATCATCCTCTTCTACGGGCATGTTATCGTCTATTATTTCCTGCTTTATGGATATCTTATTCTTACTATTTTCCTCTCGTATGTTGCCGTTTTGTAGGAAATAGATTTTATCTTGCATCGACTGCTGGCGTGTTACCGCCTTCTTTTTGATTACTTTTGGCCAGCCGGTGCGATTACTTTTAGGATTCTTTCGCTTGCGATAGTATTTGTTCATGTGCACCGTATTGAAGATACTGAACTTTTTCGTATGACGATCATGATGACTTGCATCATCACCTTCTTCTTGCAATCGTTCCGAACTTTGGTTGATTAAATCACACAAGTCAAAATCACTTGAGAAATAGTCAGTAGCGGGTGGAGTATACAGATCGAAATCATTTATAGCTGTATTATTATCAGTTTTAACTTCTTCAGCTGTATCATCTTTATCTTGTTCCTGCTCCTCCACGTCATCTACGTCTTCGTGGTCTTTGGGAGGTGTTGTGACATTAACTATAGCTGTTGACAAATCATTTTCATATTCTTTATTTGTCAAAGTGAGAAACTTATCTATTTGCCATTCCAATAGTTTAGGATTAACATAATCCGTTGTGGCTTTCCTCAGAGCCTCCATGGCCACATTGTCCACATCAAACTCCAGCACACCCTTTTTAGAACCAGTCTTACGTATGGAAGCTAAAACATTTGTAGGATTTTTCGTTAAATTATTATAACCCTTTTGCCGGCCCCTTCTTCGTCTTCCCCTGCTGACTGTAGTGCCTGCTGTTATGAGAGTTGGTAGGTTAGTGTTTGGAGTGTTAGATCTTTGTCGTGTTAGGGAAACTGAAGCCGATGTCGTTGCAGTGGATCTTTGTGTACCACTAAACAAATTAACTACACTATTTGAGCCACCTCTACCACGACCGCGCGTCGATTGCGGTCTACCGCCTTTCCTTTGTACAAATGGTGGTGAATAATCGTATTTGTTGCGTCCCCTTCTCATACGCTTCACCGTCTCCGATATCTCTGTGGCAAATCGTAATTCCTCTATGGGCGTAGCAGCTTGTGATCTAGTACGCGGAGAATTTACTACATTAGGAGCTGGCGATTCTGCCGACTTCTTTCTTGTTGTACACGGCGGCGGCGTTTTAGGAGGTTCCTTTTCCATTACATCACTAGCTCTTAATTGCTCAGCGGCCATTGCCAAGACCTTGGATTCTCTATCTGTGGGTGTTGTTGGTGGCTCATCAGTTTCCGAATTTGGTTTACTCAGCGAATCCTGTCGCTGTTTAATTATACAACTAACTAAAGCCAATGTTGAAGCATGTTCTCGCGGAGATTTTCTAGGTGGCAATTCCAAATTGGCCAAGAATGATACTTTGGACAGTTTGCTACGCATTTTCTTCCATTTACAATTTGCATGAGTACTGCTGGCACAACTGCTGGCATTACTGTGGGTAGATCCTGCTCGATCATGTCTTGAGGGCAAACCATCATGGGTAACATCCTCAGTCTTAATGTCTGCAGTGCCAACGGGTAGCACTCGACTACTTTTAACTTGATCTTCCAATTTCTGACGTTGCATTTGTTCCTGCTGTTCTAATTCTTGGCGGTAACGTTGCAATAAGTGTAGCTTTTTGTGTTTATGAGCATAGGATTTTGTATCCACATTACTAGAAGAGCAATTTGATTTGGAATGTTCTTGATCTTGTTCAAAACTTATGTTACTTTGTTCCTTTTGATGTTGTTTATCGTGAGTAGACGTCGAGCAATTGTGATCATCCTGAGATTCCCGAGAGTTAGTTTTATTATGGCTCTCCTTACTTTCTGACTTTAGTTCCAATTGTAAGTCCCGGCGCACATGTAGCTTTTGAGCCTTTTCATTTTCTTTCTTAATTTCAACTTCCTGACAAAGTTTACAACACACTTTTGCTTTATTTTGATCCACAAGAGTGGACTCAAACGGTATTGGACCTAATTCATAGGGCAATTTTCGATATTTTGTGGAACCAAAATATTCAAAATACTTTTCTTCGCAATTGTCCTGGCGTTTGTAGACACGATACCACAGATCAGCTGCTGGCAGACGTTCAAAGGCATAGCGTATGGCTTTTAAGCGTTCACTTTTGGTGTAATCAAAGTAACGTGAAGAAGGCGAAGACTCCTGTTTTATTGGTGAACTTTGTTTTGAGGGCGATTTCTTTGGTGGAGTTTCGGGTTTCGTTTGCTTAATGGGAGATGATTTTGCAGGTGAAACCTTTTCCGGTTTCTTCTCCAATGTTTTTGATTTGGAAACTACTTTTATTTGCTCCTCTTCAGAATTAGTTTGTAGTTCCAATTGTAACTGAGTGATAAGACGACTTTGACGTCTAGCTAAACGCTCTTCACGTCCGGACAAATTTAACTGAGTGGGTGTTTGTACGCAAAGTTTTTTCTTAGGCATAGGTTTCGCTACTGGTGTAGTTGTAGCTGTAGTTACCAGTTTATTTGATGTTGTTGTAATAGTTACAGGTTTTTTTGATGTTGATGTTGTAGTTGTTGGTTTTGCTTTCGCTTTGCTAGTTGTTTGTATAATGAAATCTTCGTCTTTTTCATCATCGTCCTCGTCTTCATCGATGGTAATGTCATCATCATCTTCGTAGTCTTCTACATCGAAACCATGTATGAGTTTCTTTTTATTTTCTATTTTTTGAGGCTTTTTATTTAAATCCCCCATCCTATCCTCCATTTTCACAACTGATCTACGACTACAACGGATTTTTCTTGATTTGGGATTACATTTATCCAATTCACTATTAATGTCATCATCTTCTTCATCTCCCTCATGCTCATAATCTATTACTTGCAGTTTCTTAGGTGTTTTATGAATTACTGCAGGAGCAGGAGTTGGTGCTGGCGCTGGTGGCAGTTTCGTTTTTGTTGACGTTTCCAACTTATGTTTGCTTTTAGCTGCCTCTACGGCAGCCTGTAACAAGCGGGTACTGGTGGTGGCAGCTGTAACTATAGCGGTTGCAGTGCGACTACTTTTTCTCGTAGCTTCGGGTAAAACTAATTTATTGGAAACGCTTACTACTTCTGCTGCCACATTTTGAGTTTTTGTTGTTTGATTTTGTGTCAATGACAGTCCTTTTCTTTTCGTTGTAGCTGTGTTTTTTGTTTCATTTTTCAGTTGTTCAATTGGCTGGATGGGGGTCTTTGGAAAGCTCTGTTTAAATTCCCCTCCCAGCGTCGATTTAGACGAAGAGTTACTCATTTTTGACAATCTTCTTTTGGCCTTTATAATTGCCTTTTTGCCATTGTGTGACATCCGTGGCGGACTGTGTTTAATATCAAAGTCGTCATCTCCGTCTTGATCTTCGGAGGAAGATGATGTCAAAATCTGTTGAGATGGCTGGGTACGTTGCATGTGATCGGAGGTAGTTTGCCGATCGATATCTGTTGGTAATTCGCTTGAATCACTGCGTTTTTTGGGGAACATAAAGTTTTCGGCTTCGCCATTTAATACCTGTAGTTCTGTGGTGCGTACTTTCTTAAATTTCACTATTATCGAGGGAGAGCCTATGACTTTAGAGTCATCATTTAAACCGGCTGCTAAACCTTTACCTCTAGGTGGTGTACAATTTACCTCGGTATGAGTTTCCACCACCTTGTATAGAGAATTGGGCGGTAACATGGCACGTATGGGAGGTGATATAGCAGCTGTAGATGATGGCGGTTTTTTTCTATTTAATGGAGTTTTTACCTCTAAAGCAGTTAAAGGTTTCTGAGGACTAGGAGTCTTTGGTGATTTTCCAGATATAGTAAGTGTACAATTCTTAAATTTCTCTGAAGAGTGTTTACCTTTAGTGGATCTTTTGGATTTTTCTCTTAAAGTAGGAGAGAATAATTTGGGTTCCACTGATTTACGCTTAGTAGTTGACAATGATTTATGTGATTCATCATCTTCCTCTTCTTCGTCAACATCATTTTCATCGTCTTCATCTTCATCTTCGTTTTGTTGTTCATTTTCATTTTCACTGTTTTGCAAAGGATCTTGTTCGAAATTCATTAGACTCTCATGATCTACCTCCATTTCTTCTAGTTCAGTTTTTATTTCTAATTTACGATTCTCATCCAAAAACTTGTTCACATCCGCCGAAGAATGTATTAAGGAATCGAGTGCCATAAAGTTTTGCGAGTTTTTGGCAAAATATTCATGATCTTTTGTTTTCAAATGTATGGTAAGAGCATCATATTCTATTTTACAAATTTCACAAACTCCACATTGTTTGTCGCTGGAATCTTTTTGCTGTTGTGGCGTCAAATTTTTACACTTGGCCGTTGCTTGCTTTTGCGAGTTAGCTGGTGATTTAATTAGATCATTGTCTTTATTCTTTAGATTGTTTTGATGGTTGTTTTGTGATGACTTTGTACGAGATTTACGTGTCATATTGTCTGGCAATGCAGCGCCCTCTAAATTTTGCAGATTTGGATCAAGTTCTTCAACTTCTTTATTCGGCAAATCCTTTTTGGGCGACAGTCTAAAAGCACCGTCCTCTCGACTCAATTGAATTTTTGGCCACTCTTGTGGTTTCTTAATTAGATGATAGTACGGTCTATAGTTACGCTTAAGCGATTCAAATTTTATATAGCCACCCTTAAGAGTTATAGGCTCTACAGCATATGTTTTACTGCTAGATTTACTTGAATGATCCAAGAAATCCTTAAGTTCGTGTTGTACTTTTTTGAAAAATCTTAAAGCGATTTCACACTGCCAAACGACATAAGGTAGCGGTGGAGTGCCACCAGTAGCATTATTAACCAAATTATCTTTATGTTTTAGGGGAGTAACAGAACCCGAATGTTCTGCAGCTAAACCCTTGTTTTGATGATGACTGGTGGTGGGCGTAGAGACGTTTATAGTGCTCTGTCTACGAGCTCTATTTAATATGGCATCAGCTCTGGAATTTCTAATCGGTTTCTTGTTGGCAAGTCCATTATTTGGTTTCGTTGAGTCTACCAAACATTCCAACGAATAGGGCGTTTGTGGTGTTTGAGGTGTTTGGGGTGTTTGTGGTGTACCCGGGCAACTGGTATTGTTATTGCTGTTATTGTTAACAGGTGCTACTGCCACCGGAGCTATAGGTTTGTCGGTAATAAAATGTGTTACACTGGGTGTTAGAAAAAACTCTAAAGAACCTCCAAGAAATTTAATTTGTTCCTCTATGCGTTTGGTTAGTTGATGATCACGTATATCCAAGTAAAATTTAAAATGACACAAAGGTTTTTTACATTTGACTACTTTTACAGCAGGACTGCGTTTAATAATGTCATGTGCAGTTGCAGTGGCTGCTGCTGTAGTTGATGTTGTTGTTGGAGTTTGTTGTAAAATTGATACTGATGCTGTTGTTCTTGTGTTTCTGGTCGTAGGCGTTGTTGACAATTGTTGCTGCTGCTGTTGCTGATTTTTAAATTTGCATTTACTGTTGATTTCCGATTGTGGTTGCATACCTTTAAGCGCAATATGGCTATTTCGTTGCATATTTTCATAGTGATACACACACAGAGTAGATACACGTAAAGAGAGGAACACAGAATGATTTTGTTGTAGTTTTACATATTTTTTTAAGTTTTAGTTTTTCATTGACAGTGGCGCAATTAATATTTTTTTATATTTGTTTGTAAAGCCGCATTTGTTTTTTATTTCCAGAAAAGAGAAGAGCAAAAAATACAAGAAAAAATCGAAATCAGTTATAAAATTTAAACACTTTTTTTAGTTTTTGAAAGAAATCTTAATTCTATAAAGTTAGTAAAAATTGCACAATCAAACCACCAAAAATTAAACACACGAACACACACCTTTCTTTCTAAGGCAAAATGAAAATAAGGACTAAAGCAAAAGAACATGAGAATATGTGTAATGAAATGAAAAAAAATCTGGCAGAGAAAAACACAAAAGAACCCAAAAGACAGATGTTTAAGATTATCATCCCTTGCTGTTGCAAGAAATAATAGAAAATCTAACAACTGATCCTTTGGCAAAAGGAAAACAAAAATACAACTCTGCTACAAACAGTGCATTCTAAAATATCAGCTGATTGCGTCAGCACACACTGACGCTGCCTAAACGCGATTGTAATTTGCGTTAAAAATCTACAAGATATCACTAGTTTATCTAAAAGTTTGAAGAATTTAAATTGGATGAATTGATAAATTGGATGAAATACGAATTTCAATATGTTCAGTTAATTCTCTGCGTATTATGAATTTCGTTATTTATTAAAATAGTACATTTTGATATTTAATATTTGGATTGTATTTTATATTTTCGTAAATTATTTATTTAAAAAACCCCAATTATCAGATATCTCTAGTTTCCTATTTTTTATTCTTGTTCTCAAGTTTTTTTTGCTTTCAAATCTTTTACGAGATTATATATTTAAACAGTTTATAAGCTTTACAATTTATTTGATTTTATGAACCCAATTATTTGGATGAAAGTATGTAAATTTATCCCTAGTTTTTATAAGACAAATAAAAAAATTGACTTGTCAAAATGTATGGAAAACAACAAATAAATATGAAATTTATTTGTTGTTTTCCATACACTTTTCGTTTGTCTTATAAAAACCGGGGATTAATTAATTTTTTTAATATTTGTTTAACCTAATCAAACAAGTAGTTATCCATCATAGACCTGTTTTGAAAGTAATACTCGAAAATTTTGCAAATAGTAATTTATCGCAAGACCCAGTGTCTATTCAAAAAGCTAAAATACTTAGTCCTGCTTTGAAAGTAATATATAGAGGCGAAATTCTCGATTGACAATTAATAGAAATTGATGTTTTGTAAACAAAAATGTGTTTTTATTTTCTTTTGGAAATATCAAAATGTATTTGATTACACTATTTTATTTTTGCATGGATTTTGGCAACCGACTTAAGTTTGTGACAATTACATTCGTCTCTTTGGCCTACAGTGTGTTATTGCAGTAATCTAAACGTGTCATATTTTCATGTTCCAGGAAAACGACCATATAATTTAATAAAATTTAATAATGTAAAATTTTAAAGCTGTGGAACAATTGTAGAATTAAAATAATTTACTTCGTAATTACTTCTATCATCAATAAATGAAAATGGTCAAGGAATAACACAACTTTCAGTGATATATTCGAATTTTGTATACCCTTAATCACTTTACCCTCATATAATAACACGTTTTAGTAAAAAGTATATAAGTATTTTAACTAGTATGGGTATTACTGAACTGAACTTTTATATAAACTTAAAAAAGTGATCATGCATTTTATATATTTTTTAAATTATAAAAAATAAATAAAAATAAATTTGTATTATATGTAAATATTAAAAAATATGTACATATATATTTATGTAAAATTATATGTACATATTATAAATAAATTATTTATTTTAGTTATATAGACACAAATTAAGGTGTAATTTACATTTCCCACATATCAATTTATGTTTTTATGCATCAACATTAAAATTTTTTAATGGTTTATATAGCAATTATATTCATATGTAATACATATGTACATGTGTATGAATATTTATGTACAATATCTATTCATACACTAAATATGTATGTATTTTAATTTGTATACATATTTGTTTTTAAGGTTTTATTATGTTATTAAATATTATTGATTTTTAGTTACCAGGTTATTTAATAAATTAAAGGAGTTGTTTTTTCATATGTATGAATGCACGTACATACATACATATGTATGTATATGCAATAAAACAAAATTTTATTTAAATGGGCTAAAATAATGTGATAGTGGTTGCAATTAAAATTTTTTATTCGTGTAACATTTATATTTTTTAAATCGAAAATATAAAGTAGTTTTAAAATTTTCTAAATTATTGTTTTAAAAAACGTATAGATCTTAAACTAAACTCGATACTTCTTGAACCCTTATAAAACAAGCATTTTTTGATAGCTACTCATAGTCAGAAAACTGAATTAAATTCTATATTAATGAGACAAAAATGTTAAGTTTCTAAAACTATTTGCAAATTAAATGTCGAATTTTCTTTTTTAAATTAAAAACAAAAAGTAAAATTTATGTAAAATAAAATTGGTCATAAAAATACCTACGTACATATGTATGTAAATAAAAATCTATACATACAATAATATAAATAAAATTCATGAATGTTACAAAATGCATACTTGATTAGATAAGCAAACTAAAATAGAAATAAATACATAAAATATTGAATGCATTGTAGCTGGCGGTTGGTAGGGGTGACAGAACGAAAACAGGCATAACAAAAATGAAAAATAATTTAAACAATTTAAAAAAATTGCGAAAATTTAAACATATGTAGCTATATACATACATATTGTATATTAATTTAAAACCTAAGTAACCAAATAGAAGGCGAAAACTAAATAAAAGTTTGTATATCATGTTATAATTTTTAAGCGATAAAAACAAAATTCCAAATTAAAACAAGACAGTAAAAAATACGTGAAAAATATGTGTTTAAATGTAAATTTCTGAACAAATAAATTAATAAAAATTACAAAACCGAAACATTTAGTGAAATCTTTAAATAAAAGATATCCATAAAGTTATTTCAAGTTAATGTAAAGTGTTGTAAAAAATGATTTTAAAATACAAATTTAAATTATATTTTTGAATAAAAAATAGTTACTTAGCAAATTTTAGAATCTTTTTGTAGTGCGTTGCAAATTTGTTTCCTATTAATGGACTTTGTTTATTCTTAAAGCAACTGAAATAGTCATGCTTGCTACGCACAGTGAGTACAAACGAAATAACAGTAATTTATTTCTTAGAAAAGCACAACAAACAATTTGGTAATTGCCTCCAAGAACATGACCACTGTACATATAAAGAAGGAATAGCAACAAAAATACATACATATGTATACATAAACAAACTAAAAATTAACATGGATATGTAGAAGTATGAATGATACAGATGATGATGATGAAGTTTAAGGAGGTATACTATTGTATAACGTGTAGTATAAATGTTATAGTTGCCCATCATACTCTATCTTACAGCTGCTTGATACACAGTCATATTTGGTTGTAGGCAGTCTGTTTGTTAGACCGTCAGTCTTACATCTAAAGTTCGATATGTACATATATTCTTATTCGTACATTTAAAAATAAAATACACACTAAATAATATTGGCCGTATGTGAGTTCATACTACCCAGTAAACATAAAAATGTAATAACAAATTGGAATATATTGAAATCAGAGGATTGTTAATCTGCTTTCAAACTTGGAATTTAAGTTTGTGAAATACTTTCAATATCAAATCTTATAATGTCGTAATACTTAAAACATTTGACATCGCGTTTGCTGGGTATACATAAATATGTACAAAACAAAATAAATTTTCTTTTATTTTTATTTTTTTTTTTTTTTTTTTGGTTTTTTAGTTTTTTTTTTTTTTTTTTTTTTTTTTTTTTTTTTGGTTTTTTAGTACAGCTTCATGAACAAAAAAGATTGTTAGTTATTTTTACTAAAGAAAGATGTATTTATTTTAAATTTAAAAGTCTTAGAAATCTAACGGAAAGTATTATGTAAATGGTAAATCTTAAATGAGAAGTCTATTGCGCAATCTATGTTTTTCATAAACTGAAAAATTTATCGTTATTTTTTTTAAATATTATTTCTTATTTTTTAACAAAACATAGATAGAAAATGAATTAATGTTGTTTTATAAGTAAAAATCAAAAATAGAAAGAATGGAAAAATAGGATTTTTGCAAGAAAAACACAAATTTAAATTTCTTATGTACGTTTTATATACTCTTTAACATAAAGTTGGAAATAAAAGTTTGTTTCCGTTATTCTGACGAAGTTATTCTTTATGTTAGGAAAAAATTTTCTTGGTGGAGACGTAGAATTATTCTTTCACAAAAAAATAATGTATGTTTGATATAGGTTTACTAACTTTTTGTATGTAAATTTC
>MINK01173545.1:6964-20237 GCA_001735545.1 Phormia regina
ATAAATTTCCCTTATATAGAAAATTTTCTATAAATGAAAATATATACGGTAACACTGGTTTGTAGTACTATGTACGTGATTATAATACAGCTGTGAGTTTTTTGGCCGGCGATTTGATGTTTACTTTAACTTATTAAATATATTGACTACTGGGGTTTTAATCTTAAATTAGACAGTGGGACAAAAAAAATTTAATATTGAGTTATTCAATCTATGCAAGGAGTTGAAATAAATATTTTCTACATAAAATCTAACAATAGTTACAACTAACAAAGCTTATTAACAGTTCCCAAAAGTTTAGTTTTAAAGATTTAAATGTTATAATATTTTCGCCCCACTGTTTCTCTACTAAAATCAGCATTGTTGACTGCAATTAACTGAACATTTTCCCTTAAAGGCCACAAGTCAGTGATCGTGTTTGTTGTTTAGTATTTTTTTTTTTTTGTTTAGAAGTGCGTGTATTGGTCTGCATAGAATTGACCATCTACATACTTATATACAAATATGTAAGAGTATATAAATATTTTTTATAATCAACAAACGTTATTATTGTCCTCGAACTACGAAAAATAACTATGATCTTAATGCTATATTACACACATTGTCGTCTTAGCCAACGTCAAGCGTTGAGTTGTTATAATGGAATGTTTAGACCAATATATTCCTAGTTCTGCAAAAAAAAAAAAAAAAAAAAAAAAAAAAAACAAAAAAAAATTAAAAAAAAAAAAAAAAAAAAAAAAAAATACACAATAAAATAATTTAAAAAAAAAAACATTATACCGCACCTTATGCTCTACGCATTTACTTACTTGAGTACACCAACTAATGACAATATGTATACAACTTGTCCAGCAATGAAGGGTCTTATATAAGATACGGAAAAAACAGATTTTTTTCCCTTATTCGCATTAAAGAAAAACGTAAAATAACCAAAATAAAATGGAAAAAAAGAAGAATCATTTATGTGCATGAGCCAGTGTTGCAAATAAAAAAAAATCAAAGAAACTTCACTAAGTTGAAGCAGTTTTAGCTAGCAGTAGCACCAGCACACGACATTCTCTTCAAAATAGTTTGAATGCATACTTGAGAAACATTTTACATGCCTTTCCTTCCTGTTTTCTATATACATATGTATATTCATACATACTTTTACATACATAGATATGTATATACTTATAATATATGTCTATGTCTACTCTACATACATATATTTTTAAAAGAATTACAAAATATATACAGAGAAATGCGAGGGTGGCTATTTTAAAAGCTAGCATTTTAAACTCTCTCATAGCTATATTTGAAGTAACGAAATCTTTATCTTTAATTGCATATAGACAACTCCCGATATACTTATAATTTAAATTTTATCCCATTAAAAATTTTGAATTTAAATTTATATATTAACGAATTGTTATTGAATTTTTCAGTAAACCCTCGTTTATTTTAATATATTTATGTACGCGATTATTATGCGTATTTTGAATGAGTTTTTGTTTCTAGGTTTGTCTCATCTACTTAAGGGCGTTTTGATTTTATACTTGTATCTACAACAATATAAGATACAGTAGTAAAAGCTGAAAACATATTGATATGTATACTTTAAGTATCAAGGCACTATGGGCTTTTAATTTTTCAGAAAATTAAAGCATAAAATACGGTTGGGTTTCAGAATTTAGAGCAACAAGTTTAGAACAACAGATCCATTTAATTGTAGTGACGAGATGATCTATAAAATATATATATATATCTTGATTTTTATATCAAATGAAAGCAATAATATATATAGCAATATAAAACTTGAACTGAACTTAAAATAATTGAGCAAGAACTGAACACAACTGAACTAGAACTCAACAAGAATTGAACTAGAGTTGAATTGTATTCGAATACATAAGAGCAATAATCTTCGAAAGAATCATTCCACATTGTTGGCTGTTTTGCGAAAATAGATTCAGTATCAGTCAGGTTCTATAAGAAATATCTCTTGGACATGTAGTTATGTTAAAGTCTAAAAATTTAATTTGACGCGATTTCACTCCTGTACATAATGATATATTTTTTTCGCTAAACCCGAGCAATATCGTTGGTCTTATAGACGATCTTCGTACTAACATTTTAACATTCCCCAGGATCTCCAGAAAAAATACTTGATTAAGGCATTATATGATTATTTTTTGTAAGGATATTATTTATTTCAACCCATTGTGCATAATATAAAAAAATAGTTTTGTTTGTTTAAGTTGATGTTTGGTCAACGGTTACAATGTTGTTATTGGCATATTTTAAGGTCTTCAAAGTGAAGTGAATATTTGTCATGAAAATTTACAACATAAAAATATTTATGTTGGCTGACTTGACGACTTGAGTTCTTTAACGATATGAAACCTAAGCTGTTGCATGGTATAATGCCAAAATGAAGCAAGAAGCATCTTTTATTTTTACATAGTAAATTTTTATTTGTGTTTTTTTTAAATTAAACTTTGGCAAAATGTGTGAAAATGTCTAGAAATAATTCATTGTATGTAGGATTTTAAAGACATTTTACTTATATGTTTAAGAAGATGTATATTCTATGAGATTTTTTTATTTTCAATAAAAATCACTCCCTAAACCTGTCTGTTGCTTTTTTCTTGTATTATTTGTTCTTTTTCTTTTGTTTCGTTAAAATATGTAATTAAAGCATAAATTCCTTGTTTTCCTTAAGGAATTTCTTTGCGTTTAGAGTTTTATTATTTTCCTTTGTGCATAAAACCCATATGGTGACTTAAAGCGAAAAAAATGCATTTAAATCTTAAGGAAAAAAAAGTTGATTTGAAAAAATAAATATTTTTCGATTCGATTTTTTTCCTTTGGTTTCGTTTGTATTCCCAATTTCCATTTGAATGGTTTTAACTGACCTTCTTGGCACTTAGCATATTGTAATTCGATTAGTTTTGGTTGCAATTGCCAAAAATGGTAATTTGTACAAATTGCAATATGGAATAGTTGTTAGTTTAGCTTTACTAAGCTTAACTAGCAATAGCATTCGCAAAAGCTGCTTCAGCCGTATATATAAACGAACGTACTTCTACTCTTGATAGCCCAAGCTAAAACCAATATAAAAATGAAACAAAACTTACAAAAAAAAAAAAAAAAAACACAAAGCTCCACTAACGAACTAACCAATATAGAAACATTCTCCCCAAATAATGTATACTAAATGGGACCAACTAAGTTGTTTCACCCGGGTTTTTAAAAACTCTGTCATATCAACTTACATTACTTGAGGAGTGGTTTGGATTATATTTTGGATTAAGGGTAGATTCAGATCCGATCTGATTAGCTTGTGTTCATCGAAAAATGCGCTTTTTCAGAGAAAATTATTTTTTGTCTAAAATTTACGTTCACTTTTTAAATAATTTTTAGATTTTTTTTATAAAATCTGCACTCCTGCTTTTGGCTTTGATCAGGATGGATAAAAATTTTGCGTGAAATCGATCTATAGATTTTTATAAGTAAACATTGAAATATGCTCGTTTCTCCGCTCCATGATATAAATTTTAAGATCTGGCTCCGTTAAGATTTGTAGGATAATAAGCTTTATACGTAAACCGAATTTTAATTCTCTACCACATTTAAGAGCTTAGAAAACTCTGGAAAGATAAAAAATTCTTTAAAAAAATACTAATAAATCTGCCTATTTCCGATAAGTTACTTAAATAAGCCAAATTTTAAATTTTATATAAGATAATTTATTTTCCTTGTCAAACTCATTACATAACTCTTTGAGAGCCAGTCTCGCACTAGAGCAACTTTAAGAAACCCAATAACCTTCACCAATCGGTTGGAATTTTGAAGAACATGGCTTCGTCAATAAGATATGACTTTGTTCAGTTAGCGTTCAGTTATTAGTTAATTTTCTTATTGACAGCGTTGTTATCATAACTAATTTGTGGGCTCACCAACAGCATCCCCGTCAAAGGACTATAGAGACTTACAGAATAGAATATGCGTTGAAACATAAACACAAAATATGTGTGTTCCTGGTCAGTGCTATAAAAATGTTATATATAAGCATTACCAAAAACAAATCTAAGTTGGTTGCATTCATCTATCTGCAACTGCATAAACACTCTTGTGTATTAGAAATTTTTATTGAACTTAAGCTGTGCAACAGCAATAGAAAAAAATTGCTAAAATGTTAGTTTTACCCTGTTTATAAGTTAAAGAGAACTTTTTCAATTTTTTTCAATATATATTTTTTTTATTTTTATTTTTTGGATTGAAACTTTCGCGTCATAAGCATATCTTCCTTATTTTCCACCAAAAATACAAATAATGAAAAAATATATGTTATTTTTTTTTTTTTACTTTTTTCTTAACTATGAAAAACTATTATTGGTTTCAAACCAACATTTCGTGTGGTATAGACTTAAGTCGTACGTTTAGAGGAGTATGTAGAATTATATTCCATTCATTTCACCCAAAAATGTACAAAATCAGCGAATTATGCGCAGCTGTGCTACTGTTTTTTTTTTTAATTTTGTCTTTTTATATATTTTGTGTTGTTGTAAATTGAACTAGGAAACGTAGTTTAGTTTTAAGGAGCAATTTTTTTTTTTCGTACGATTTCAATACGGCTTTTTGGTCTTTTGTATTGCCTTTTATGTATGGGAGCTAAGTTAGAAAAAAAAACAAATAAGAAAAAAATATATATATTGAGAAAAGAATCGTTATACGTTGTAATATGGTTTGTTTTAGTAAATTGTTATTGTGGCAGCTTCTGTTTTTGTGGCTGCTTAAAACTGCTTCTACTGATGATGACAATGATTCGGTTGCTATTGATGATGATGATGATCATGAGGAAGGAGAATTTTTATTATTTTTGAAAATTTCTTTAGATTTTTTTGCAGTTGAGGTTTATTGATGAAACATTCAAAAATTTGGTTGTTAAAATTGTTACATTTATAAATATTAGGGTTATAAGAATAAAATTTAGCTCCAAGAATATTTTAAAGATTCTTTTATATCTCTCTTTCATTTCATATTTATTTACCCCTAATGTTATTTAGATTTGTTTTCTAATTTAGCGATATTAATGTAATAGTGCTCGCTTTATATAACTGATGTATTTTGGAACCTTTTTAGCTTATTTTTCACTGCGCTCATTTTTCTTTTAATACCCCTAATATTATTTTCATTTTATCGAAGCACAATTGAATATATTTTTTGTTGCTGCAGTAACACCACAACTTTCTTAATTGGATTATGAAAAACTTTTAAAGTAATTTAATATTTTTTTTTTTCTATTTTTTTTATAAAAGTTTAAGTTTTTATTTTCTCCTTTGCTCCTTTATTGAAATCCATATTTTGACATTTTAAATAATCTGTTATCTTAAGGAAACTTTAAAAAAGGGGAGACGAAAATCTTAAATATTTTTTATAAAAGAAAAAGGGGAAATATTATTTATTAAAATTTGATGTAAGATAAATTTTGCCAAATATTATTTGTGTTTGTATTTGTTTAAATGAAAATATTGTAAAATATATATTTATAATGAATTTATTGTATGCCAAGATATTATATTTATTTTAATTTATAATGTTTATCAATAAATTGAAATGGGAATTTTATGTGATTGGATTAGTTTCCAATTTTGAAATCATCTCCCTGAAGATATTTTTCAGAAAAATATAAAATCATTACATTTACTTAAAGCAGTTATTATTTTGGAGCATAACAGCATAACAGAAAAATATTACGCAGTAATTAGAGGAAATGAGCTATGTAGGGTCAAAGTTGACTACCTCAATGAGTTAAGAATTTTAACAAATTTTAGCTTTGATAAAATAATGTATAAAATTTTTTTTCTCCACACAAGACTTCATATATACATTGTAAAGAAAATTTAAATTGATTTATGTGTGCACTCTATATCCAGCACTTTTGAACTTAAAAAATAATAATAAAAATAAAAAATAATTTTTATCAATATATAAAATAGTATGTGAGTTTTTAATATTTTTTTATCAATAAATACAATAAGATCCATTATGACAATTAATAGACTAAGATCGATTTAATTCCTTTCCGTGAAAAATAAAAATGAAATAAGACATTTTTTTTAAAAAGAAAATTTTTGTTCAAAAAGCCATATTCTTAAGATATTTTCAATGTTTTGCTTTATTTTTCGTAGTTTATAAAATATATATTAATCATTAAATACTGCAAAATTGATTTAAAAGTTTTTCAAACGAATTTTTAAACACTTTTCAGAAATCATTGAAATCGGAATTGATTTTTAAAATTTGAACTTTGAATCCCTAGTGTTTATTTCATGTTATCATAGAGTGACTACAAGAAAGTTTTCCTCTACTACGCTTCTTTACATTTCAATCCGATCCGATCAGCAGTTTAGTAGCTACACATTTATTACCAAAAATTTGGAATTCAATCCGACTATTTGTTTAAGCGAAACTAACATGTTACTAATTTTACAAAGATCATAACGAACGTAAAAACTACTTACTAATTCACATTATAAGATTTAAAAACTATAGTATCATCTGATCAATAAATACTACAAAGATCAGTATCAATGCTAAGAACAACAACTACAGATAAATTTGGCCATAACAAATTTTATCTTTCAAATATTTTTAAATCATTATAAATTTAAAGCTCAATTAAGTTAATTTTTCAAGCTCAAAAACAAGCGGATGTTCTTACTAAACAATCAACCACTTTTTAGCACAATTAATCTCAAAATCACTATTATCAATTATGTTCTTAAACATGTATTGAGCTTCTGTGGAAATCAATGTTCACCAAAAAATCTTAATTCCCAGGCTAAATACAACTTCATATCATTCTACATAAAACTTGTAGACTAAACGATATTTTTTATGATATTTTAATCGAAATGTCATAAATTTTATTTTAACACTCTTCAAATTATGTGGGTTTCTTTTTCTTTCTTCTCCAATTCATTCTTATTCAATGGCCTTGTACATAAATTTTTATATCTTAATGATGAGAGCTTATTAATCACATTTCTGACACCCCAACATGAACATTAAACGTTTCATTGGAAAACAAGCGGCACCAAAAAAGTAAAAAAAAAACTTAAAGTTTGCTCTCTATATGATTATAAATTACAAACTGTCTTTAAAAATTAAAACACCACTTTCAACAAGAACAACAAAAACCACAAGAGCAAATCTGTGTTATTATATATTTATACATATGTATGTATGTTTGTAGTTATATGCAAAAAAGGAATAAAATTGTTGGGCAAAATAAATTGGAAGCCCACGTCAAAAGAACACTAAGTTTAAAGAATGTGTTTCAATTTTATTCTCTCTGTTTACTATGGCCTTTTTTGCCACAACCATGAAAAAAAACTAAATACAAATTTTTAAGACCAGGTAATTTGTTCACTAGCAAATACACACAAACAAAAAAATAAAAAAACGAAAAATATATATATACAACCCCTATAATAAATATTTAAAAAAAGGTGAATATGTACAACAACAAAAAATAAATTCACAAATACCGCCATTATATAAAAGTGATTATGAGGGGCTCATGCGATCTTCATGCGTAGTAGTCGTCATCATTATCATCTTAAAACGAGCAGCAGTCCAAGAATTACCACAAAAACCCATACATAAAGAGAAGATAACTTAATTAAGAGATATAAATATCATTTTATATTATACCAACCTACTACATTCATACATATATACACATACATATATTCTTATGTACAAATATTTTATTAAGTATGTATATAAAGAACAATTTTTGGATATTTTAAAATGCCCCACAGTATTTAAGATTCAAGTTGGCTTTAAAGATGGTTAAAATTTAGTATAAACTGTAAGAAAAGCAGTTTTTTTTCATGAATTTTCATTTGGAATACTCAGAAACTGAAGGTTGTACAATTGTTGTGATCTCGGACTTTAACCAATCAAAATTTGATTCGGCACCTGGACTTGCCTACTCAACGTTCTGACTGGACTCCAAAATGTTTGGAAGAGAGCCTCAATAATTTTATCGATGAGACACATTTTGTGAAAACCACAGGTATAATTAATTGACTAGACACGGATCTTTAAAAAAATTTGAAAATTTATCGAAAATTTGATCTAATCAAAATTTGAAATAAAAGAAAATTAATTGAAAATTTTCTATAGAAAATATGAATTATTACAACTTTTCTACAAAAAAAAAAAAAAAAAAAAGATTTTTTTCAAAANNGTAATAATAAAATCAATTATTGTAGTTATTAATATTACCATTTTGATGATTGGAGCAAAAGAAATTAAAAATTAATTAATATTACAAATTTCGTAATTGAAGTCGATATTTACTTTTTTCTGTGTACAAAAATGAAACTTTATCGAAATTCAAAATAATTAAGCTGCAATTAACGAAATATTAATCATTTTAATATTTTCTTTCAATCACGATCGTTACTTTAAATAAATTTACAATTTATTTTTTATCAAAATTTTCGTTGTAGCTTCTAGCTTTTTTCCTAGCCTTTTTTTTAATCTGAATATAGCTTTAAAAAGTCTTAATATTGACAAATTTTATTTTCAAAAAATCACAAATTAAAGCATTTTTGTGTAGTAATTCGCACAAAAAAATCCAAATTTCTTATATTTATGGAAATTTTTCGTCTGCGGCGCTTCATTCTAAAAGAATATTATAATTATTCTTTAAAAACTCTATTATCCATAGGAGCTATTTATGTTAAATTTATAAATTCACTAATATAACTTCTAGAAATAATGGAAACTAACAAATAAATGTGTTTTTAATCAGACAATTTATTTTTTATTATTATTTTTTAGCTTCTTTTTTTCTCAAGTCCTGGCAAAACTCCTAATAAATATCAAAGCTTAAACATAGCCCAACAAACAAACCGACGCTGAATGTAGCGGATAAGGAGTAAACATTTTCTATAGAATGGAAAAATGTATATTTCTAATCAAATATTTTAGGATTAACAGATATTAAGGATATATAGAGATTTCTTAATTTGTTTTTATCCAGTTTGTTCGATTACTACACAGAAAAAAGTAAAAATCCACTTCAATTACGAAAGTTGTAATCTTAATTAATTTTTAATTGATTTTGATCCAATCATCATAATGACTATAAGTAATAACTACAATAATTGATTTTATTATTCCTGCTTTTTTCCTAAAATGACATAATCAGCTGAAGATTGTTGAAAATCTAGTCAAATTTATTTTATTTCTACATTTTCATAGAAAAAAGTTTATTTTTCTTTGATATTTTTTGTAAGAACTGTAAATTTATTTTATTTATTTATACCAATTAGAAAATTAATTATATTAATAAATAATATAATTAAACTCCAATACAAATTTAGTTAATAATTTAATTAAGAAAGAAAATTTTAATATTTTTTTCTGTGTACTTGTTTTTGATTTTGTTTTCTTCATATTCAACTTCAACACAAAAGAAATTAACGACAAAAATTGTATATAAATCCGGTTTTATATTTGTCGACAAAAAAAATGTATTTAAAGCTAAAAATTATTATTATTATTCGCATTAAATGTCTTTGCAATGTGTTGGCAAGAAATTATGACGGTTTAATTTTTATTTAAAGGTGTTTAAAGTACAAATATTTTACTTTAAATCCAAATATTAACATATAAACTTATATTTAATAGCTTAAAGGGACTTAAGATTGTAATTGTCAGTTATATGACGCTTCTGCTTTTGACGGCTCGAATTATTATACATATGAGTAAAAAAAGTGAAATGATTCTTAATCGTTGCAATATATTAGTCATTATATACATATATTTTGGGTGAATTTTAGTTAAAAAGAAATAAATAAATAAAATTCAATTAATAAAAAAACTTGAATTCTTAAATATAATTTTTTCACAACTGTTCGAAAAATCCCAAAATATAATTTCTAAAGTAAAAACCAATTAGAAAGTGTTAAAAATTACCGTTATAAGGAAAAGCTGTTTTAACCTAATTTTGATCATTAAATTGATCACCATCGCCACACTTTCTTTAAAAATTGTCTTTGAAATTAAATATTTAACAGTTCATAAAATTAAATCATTATTATTTTTTTTTTTTCGTAAAATTTAAAACTAATAGAAATGGTCATTTATTTTAAAAAGGAATAAACATTTTATAAATGACTTTTTCGTTTTTTTTTTTTTTTTAAGTTTCAGATCAAATTTCCCAATTACTGGAACATTTTCTATTTGACGCTCGCTGTTCTCTCTCATGTAATGAAAACAGCAGTTTGAACAAATGTTAACAGACACTTTGACCACTACCGCTAGTTTTTGTTTTAGTTAAGGAAATTAGGAGGGAGGAACTAAGAGGTTGGGGAGCTAAATTATTAAACAGTAAATTAGAAAAATATCTAAGATGAAAAAAAAAACATAAACATAAACATAGTAGACTGACTACTACAACAACAGACGAAATGTTGATTAAACTACCGTAAAAACTTTATTGTCACGACATGAGATCTTGTTCGCTCATTTATCTTGTTCAAACTCTATGTTAAAGATATTAATTTTATTTTGGTACTTTTCATATCCCAAAAAAATCAACTACAGCAATAAAAATAAAAACAACAAAAATATAATGATAAGAGTTGCAGGCAGTTTAGAAAATTAATGAAATCTTTAAAACTAAGTAAGTAAAGTTTTAATATTAAATAAACAAAAAAATTAATCGAACTTGTCTAGGAGAAAAATTCACCAAACAGTTTCTGTAGAAAAAATTTATCGATAATTTTCTTTTATCGTAAATTTCTTATACAAAAATAAAATTCTTCGAAAATTTAATGTATACTGAAAAAGTTTTTCTGTCAAAAGAAACTATTCTTTCAAAACCTCCTGTTTGTTAGAAAGATTACAACCTAATGAAATCAAACGAGTTAAAATCTAAAAAATTAAATAAAAAAAATCATAGAATAACCAACTACAAAAACCGAGTGATTAATCGCACCACCCGCTGTGTAAATTCCATAATAATCAAAAATTACTTGTTCTCGCCAGTAATCAGCCAAATAGTTTAAGCCACTCAAATGAAAAGCACCAACAAAAAAAAAAAAAAAAATAACCGCAGCAGCAGTCATTATAGGTGGCTAATAACTGATTTAAGTTTAAGTGAGAGATTTTAACATCATTAACATGGTTGTAAAGAGAAAAAAAAAATACATATTTAATCATTGTTTTTTTTTGATGAGTTTGATAGACTACTTGAAACGGTTAATATATTTTTTTTTATTTTGAGTAACGATAGGAAACCATGTGAAGTGTATTAAATTTTTGATTGAAAAATATGTAGAGAAGAAAAGAAGGAGAGAAAAAAACATTCGTCAACTAAGTATTTTATTTGACGGCCAATGTAGGAACAAGAAAAAATATATGATCAATCGATCTTTTGTTTAACTTTTTGATTTTATTGACCCGCTAGCTAAAGTTTGTTATTTAAAAATTTAGTTCCACTTGATTTATACTTTTTAATATTTTCTATTTTCAATGTTCAAATACATTTTTTAAAAGGGAGTTCTTTCCATAAATATTTACTTTTAACCAACAGTGTTGGGGAATTGTTTAAGGTGATATTGCCTATAGGGCTATACGTGCTTACGAAGATATTTATAAATTTACTTGTGTTCTCTATAAATTTCAGATTCAAAAATTTCAATTTTTTTTTGTTCTAAATAGCATCAATTTCTGGCAAACTTTCTAAAGAAGAACTTCGACAAAACCTGTTAAAGTGCTATTTCTGCATATAATAGGAATTTAAGAGTATGTGGAAGAAATAAATACTTGCATATAAGTATATCTAATGTTAATAAACACAAATCTCCTATATTCACCTAAACATATATCCCTCACTGTCTCTCTATTTTATAATTGACTTACCTTAAAAGTTTGTAATTTTTCAAATATTTTAAGTAATGAAACAAATCAAAAAGATAAGCTTAATTAAAACCATGAAATTAATGTAATGAAATGATTATTTTTTCTTCAATCTGGGAATACAATCAAACCAACACTCACACGCATATATTTCATTAAAATTTATATTTAATTTGCAAAAAAAAAAACATCAATTCAAATCAACAAATAATGATTAGTTTCATCTTCATCATTTTCGAATAACTCTATTTATAGTTGCTATGAATATTTCTAGTTATAAATAATGAGCAATAATGGATTGCATGTTCATAATAAGTATAAAATATCTTTTTGTGTACAAAAACAATGACTATCAAAAGGAATCGAAGAAAACGTTTAATATCATAAATTGACAGTTTGACGGCCGGAGGTCATTTCCAATATCTATGCGAACACAAATGTTATTGAAGAACATACATATGTGTAAAATACTCTTGCTTATATTTTAAACTAAACAAAAAGCATATTTAAGTTTAAAAGCAATCGATAAAAGCTTAAAGGAATTTTAGTACTTGCATGCATGTAGGATGCTATTTAAAATTTTCGTGCAGCTATACATATATATAGTAGATATAATGAAATTATTATTAAGGATATACCGCAAAAAAAAAAAAAAACGCTTAAATGTCATAGAAAAATAAAACAATTTAAATTCAGTTTTAAATTTTGTAACTTTTTTTTAATTATTAATATTACATACTATAAAATATGAAATAATTTATCATTTGTAAAATATATTTTTCTGAACAGCCTAATTATATGCCTGTCTTTTTGAGTATTTTTTTGAATTAAATGAATTTTATAAAACTTTAAGCGCCTACATACAATACTTGTTTTATTAAAAGCAACTCAATTACATCTTTACACCCATCCTTCTAAAATTTAAATACTACTATTACTTTAAAAAGATTCATACATGTTTAATATGTTTGTAATAAGTACATATTCTAGTTATCAATTAAAGGATGTAGCCAACTTAAAGAAGATGTTTTTCTCTATGGCGTACATACATACATACACACACACATACATACATAAATATGATATTAATATGATATTAATTTTGCTTCTTTTCAGTCCGCAAATATGACGGTTTAAAAAACGTTATTGGATATATCTTTATGTTTATTGATAAACATGAATTCCTTTTGGGACAATGAAATGAATGTGTAATTTGTTTAATTTGTTTAAAGGAATACACAATTCTATATTGCAATATTTAAATTTATTGGCAAACTATTTTCATCTTTTTAACTTTACATAACCTTTTTTGTATATATACATATATATATATATATATATA
>MINK01173546.1:0-13011 GCA_001735545.1 Phormia regina
ATTATTACGGGTACAATAAAACTTTTACTGCTTCTTTCTCTATGTCGAACGAAAAATTCGCTTCGAATAAATATATGGGAAACAACAAATAAATTTAAAATTTTGTTTTGTTGTTTTCCATACATTTATTCGAAACGAAATTTTCGATCGACATACAAAAACAGGCAGTGAGAAAGCAAAACTTTTTCTTTTCCATACCATCTATGTTTTCTATTTATTTGTATTTTTTTTTTTTTTTTTTTTTGACAATTCTACAATAGAATTGGCTGGTTGTCTTCTTTCTCTATTTCTTTCCTTCCTTCCTTCCGTCCGTCCGTCCGTCCATCCGTTTGTCTGACTATCTTTCTATTTAACCAACATCATCATCATCATCGTCATCATCACCAACCCAGGGTCTATATACAACTAACGTGTTTTCATTTGGGATTTATTTGAATTGTTTATGTGTGTATGTATTTTATGTGCACTTGCATGCTTCATTTAATTTTTGGTACAAATTTATCAAATTGTATATTAACGACTATTTCTTTTCACATTTTTCCAAATTTATTTATAAGAAAATATATAACACATTTTTCTACAAAGGGAAGTGAAAAAAGATGTGAATTATTGATACCATTTATTCAATTTTTTAAAGAGTGGTGAGGGGAAATACACATGTATGTGTATACAATGAAAATAAGTGACGTTGTTTTTTTAATTATTAAAAAAAAATATCTTTTCAACATTAATTTAGGAAATTATTAACAGTTCAAAAATATATTATACTCAAGATACATAGATACATATAATGAAAATAATAAAAAATTATGAAAAATAAAATTGTTTAAGAAAAATAAACAAAGAGATTATAATATAGTTATTTTTTTATGTTAATCAGCTGTTGCATGTTGCATTCAACTGCAACAGCTTTACCTCTTGTTGCAATTCGTTTATAATTCGTGATTATGACAAACATTAAAAACAAAATATAAATTGTAAAACAGACCGACATTCGTAGAAATCATTAAAAAGAAACAAAATACATTTAAAAATAAAAATACTATGAAAAAACTAATCTTATGATCATGACTTCAACAGCAGATAATTATTTATTTTTTTGCAGTTAAAATGTTTTAACAGTTAAACAAACTTGCAACGTTGATTTGCAATGTTGGCTGCTGCTGTTTCTGTTGGTATAAAGTCTTTTGAAAATCTTCGTGTTACATTTAGATATTAATTTTTACATCTTTATGATGGTATATAGTTTTAAATAAATCATAATTTACAGGGTGTAGAATATTTCTTATATATTTGTAATGCGGTAGCAACAACAGTTTAATATACGAAATGATTTGGTTGCGAAGAAAACAAACATGGAGAAGTTGAAATATAGGTGTACGTTAGAACGTATTGTCTCATTAGAAGAGTTGGAATAAAGATGAGCACAGTGTCCCAATTAAAGAAATAAAAAAATAAAATGGAAATAAATCTGGAATTTCCAAACGTCTGATTTGGTTTTAATGAAATTTCAGACAGTGATCAGAGTGTAATTCCCCTTTTTCTTATAAGGAAAAGTACGGAAAAGGGTTAAATTGGTTTTTGTGCAAATTATTAAATTTTAAATAAAATTTTTGTTAGGTAATATTTTTAAATGAAATTTTCGACTTAGATTTATAGCTTAATTTGGATTTTAGTAACTTTTTTCTTATGTCTTAATAAAAATGCTGCAATTTCTAAAAAAAAAGTTCAAACATTTCCAAAAATGTTTTTTTTTTTGTTATATCTTCCCAGCCAATATCGAAGAGTAAAAATTTCTATTACCAAGAACTTAAAAACACTTTAAACTTTGTAAGGAATATAATTATTTTTTAATTCCAACTTATCGATTTGAAAAATTAAGGCAAAAATTGGAAAATCATTATGGTTCACGCAGTATTAAAGTTTTTTTTTTTTAAATTCCAGATTTATTTCCATTTTATTTTTTCAATAAAATATAAAAATGCGTCAGAACAGGTTCGAGCATTAAAGTGATTTTTTATCAGAAATGTTTAAAGTTCTATAGATTTTACTTTCTATGTTTCCAGCATTTGTAGTCTGCTTCGGTAGAACGCAAAATAACGTCTGTATATCAGTCCGTATGTCTGTTGAAACATAATTCTATTTCAAATTTGATTTAATACTTGTATGGGAACAGGTTCAAGCATTTGGTCTATTGATCAAATTTTTATCAAAAATATTGAATATATTTTCTATGTTTTTTATATTGATGATATCTTAGAGTAAAATCTAGATAACAATGTCCGTCCTAATGTCCCCTAAAAACTTTAATAAATAAAATAAATTTTCAATTGTTATGTGAAATGTTAAATAAAATTATAAATTTCCCACCACACTTTGCGACTAAATAAATCTTTTTATTATTACCTCATTTAAAAAGGGTGTGTTGTCTAGTCTAAACGTTTACTAAATATTTTTAATAGCATTAGTTTTTATTTTCCAATATTAAATTGTTGATACCAATTATTAAAAATTAAAAAAAAAAAAACAAATTATTATAAAATTATTGTGAAACAGTGTAAAGGCCTGTAATTTCTTCATTAATTTACTTTATTATCTATCATAGGTCAAACATTAAGCATTTAATATATACTTACAAAATATTTACAAACTGTTATAAAATATTTTATAACAGTTAGTTGCGAAAGACCACACCTGAAGTTGATGTTTTTAAATATGTGTTTACCTAACAGCATTACCTTAAACTTCATTAATCATATTTTTTTTGTTGAAGCTTTAAATTCTAAAAAAAAATATATATATATATTTTTTAATAATAATTATGACATATTTAAACTATAATAATTTTTTTTGTTTGGTTTATTATTGTTTAATTTTTCTATTATTATTATAATTTTTGTAGGTTTTATTTTGTTGTTTAATTCTTTTTTTAATTTTTTTATAAAATTTTCTTTTTAATTACAAAGCGCAACGAATTTTATTTCTTTTGTTCAAATACATTTCATTTTAATATCAAAAAAAAAAAAAATTATAATATTTTCCTTTTTATTGTTCTACACTAAAAAAAAAAAGAAAAATACACACAATGTGTCATTTTTTCTTTTTTTTACATACCTTTTCTGGTAACTGTAAATCATTTATTTTTAACGGAAATATTAAAACGTCGTCGTTATCATTAAATCATTGTTACAATTAAAATTAAAAAAAAATGCACTGTCGAATTCTCTATTGTAGTTATTTAATCATAAAAACACTTAGGGAATTAATTAAAAATTTTAATTTGTTGCTTTTACTTATATTTTCGCTTTCTTATTTATAAAAAGCAAGAAATTTTATTTTAGTTTTATACTCTCTGTTCCCACCAATGTTACAGTTTGAACTTTTGATAAATTTTCTTAATTTTATGCCAATTTATAAAGAATTTTTTTCTAATTGATAATTGATTATGAAGCAAAGAATAAAATAAAACTAAATCAAACAATTAAATAAATTAGTTTCGCAGCAGCAGCAGTAGTAGTTGCTTATAGAATCTAATCAAATAATATGAAATAATACGAAGAATATAATTTAAAATTATTTTTCTTTTTTAATTAAATGATTAAAAAAAAAAGAAAATCTTTCATTCCATTTGGCTATTTTTTTACGATGTATCTTCCGGTTTTGATATTTAGAATACTCATACCCTATGGAGCCATTTAAATATCTCGATTTTTACTTTCCGAAAAGTCAACATTATCAATAAATTGACAAAGGATTTTAATGATTTAAATTTCATGTTGAAAATGAATATAAATAAATAAATAAATAAATAAATAAATAAATAAATAAATATAGTAATTTAAAAATCATATTATAAATTGAAAATGCATACATAATATGAATGCTATTTTAGAATGCATTTTAAAAAAAATCTATGCTTTCGATTTTAATTTTCTTTTAATATGTTAGAAAGCAATATCTTTAGTTTAAAGTGTGAAAAAAATAATCTGGGATAAGAATATCTACAAATTTTAATATTTGTTTAAAAAATTCACCATACATTTTTTTATACAAAAATTTAAATTTTTCATAAATATCAATAAATATTTTAAACTACATTGAAAAAATCGAAAATAATTGTTTTGCTAAAGATGCACTCACAACAAAAATATAATTTTCAGATACATTTTTTAGAAATATCTACCCTTTCGATTTAATTTAATTAAATGAAAATAATATTGACAAAACATCCGTATTTAATGTGAGATAAATAGACATTGAAATGAAAATGTTCACTTACTTTGTGCTACCTACCAATTCTGAAAATCGAAAATATCTTTATTGTATACGATTTCAAATCAAAAACAGATGACTAATTGAAATGTATTCGAAATGTAGTTTTTAATGGTAAAATATAGGTTTTTGCACATTTGAACAAAGAAAAAATTTATTGTTACTTAAGACCGGCCATATGGTCTCAGGCATTTTTGGTCTCAAGGCATTGGCAACACTGCATTGGTCTGTCTCCAGTCAACACTATTGTCAGGTATATAGTCAATTATATAGTCTGGTCTAAAGTCGAAACTATAGTCTGGCTTATAGTCAATGCTATAAACTATGTTATACAACGAGGAATAATATGTTGAAATTTTACTGATTTCTAATACCAAAAAAAAAATAATAATAATAAATTATTTTAAATATACGCAATAAATATCAGCTGCACAGCTTATAGGTAAACAGTACTAGTTGGCTGACTAACTGACAAACAATTATGATTTGGCAATATTGTTCCACAACAACGATTGCAACTATATTCATTTATTGACAAATACTTTTTTATAAATTTTTCTTTTTTTTGTTTTTTGTTTTTGTTTGCATTTGCCTCAAACACAATTTAACAAAAATACACTTAAAGAAAAAATATGAAAAACATAAGAAATATAAAAGTGCAAAAACTAAATAATTATAACAAACAATAATAATGGATGTGGTGATGGCCTTCGTAAGCTTCTTTGTGTTTATACCTTGACGTGTTTTTCTAATTTTCTATATTTGTCAGTTAACAAGAAAAAAAAAACGCAAAGAAACAAGTATTAAACCACAAAATTGAAATACTGAAATTAAAGCAAAAAAAAAAATATATATATATAATTATAAACTAAGTTTTCAAAAAAATAATAATAAAAAAAAAAAACTAAAAAAGAAAGTTAATTATATACTAAATAATGGATAAACTAATTTTAAAAACAAGATTTATTAAACACAAACCAAAAAATATATCTTAAGAAACTTAAGCTAATTAAAGAATTATACACTTTTAAAAGGCGTTCCAATTTTTTTTTTATTTTTTGCAATTTGGCCATAAATTAAATAAAATTTTCTTATTATTAATTTAAAGTTAAACAACAGTTTTTTTTTTATTATGAATTTACATAAAAGTATAAGGAGTTTTTTTTTAGAGCCACAATTTTTTTAAGCATTAAAAATGTAAAAAGAAAAAAAATACATTATTACTATTTAAAAAATATATATTTCTATCATGTATGTTAATTTGTATGGCTTGAAAAATCCATTAATAAATACTAATATGTTATCAAATAAAAAAAAAAGAACAAATTTTTGGGTTATTACATCAATAAATATATCGCCTAATATATTGGTGATAACTAATTTTAATTTATGAAGCCAAAAAGACATAACATCAATAAAATTTTTGTACAAATTACAATTAATTAAAGCTGGGTCTATATTCGGCTATGCCGAATGGTGGGCGTATACACCATCTTACGAAAAACAAAATTTTCGACTTGGAATATGCTTTTATACTTTCGTATTTATAAACAAAAATAATAAATTCGGCTCATTGCGTTTTTTCTTTAGAAGTGTCAAGAAAAATCTTCTTGCATATTTAACTCTATTTATATGTCTTAATAGAAATACAGTTATTTTACAAATTAAAAGTATTTTATAAATATGATATATGTGTGTATATATATATTTTAACTCAATTCAAATTACAATTCTGTAATCAATGATGCATAATTCTTATGAGACGAAAAACATTTAAAATACTTTTCGTCGGATTCGGGACAAGTGGATTCATTTCACTTTCGAGTAAAACCACAGAACACATCAATGTAAAATAAATATAAAAAAATAATAAAAATGAAACAACAAAATGACAGAACATACAAATACAATTACAAATTGCAAACATTTTCATTTTATTTATTCGTTTCTTCTAGCTTTTTCAATTTTTTTTTATGCCTTCAAAAATGTGAAAGTATATTGACCGATTTTTCATTTGTTACTGTTTTTTTTTTCGTTTTCGTTCTTTTTTGGTTTTGTTGTAAAATTCAATCACAGTTTTAAACAAACATTTATTTTCATTATTTGTGTTGTTGCTATTGCTAGCGCAATGTTGTACACTATGCGGTTAATGAATGACAAGAGTTGGCCAACTGTAAAATTTTACATACATTTACACACACATACCAACTAACTTTACCTTTACCACTACTAATATAAAAAGGTCAGCTTATTTCCAAAAGCTTAAAGAAAAAAATATGGTAATAAACGTTTGGGAAAGTTCTTATTTCTCAAAAATTAAAATTACAAAAAAAGAAAAAAAAAAAGATACCAAGAAAAAACATATACTTTAATGGTGGCAACAAATACTATTACTAACAATAAATTAAAAAAGCAAAAACAAAAGCATTTAAAAAAAAAAATTATAAGAAAAAAAAAAGAAGACAAGACAAGACGAATGTCATTAACCTTACTCCATTTCGCAGCCACCATTAAATTAATACATATTCACACATATGCTCATTTTACCAACAACAACAACAACTAAACTTAACTCACTCACATGCATAATTTAATACTCATGTGTATTTTTATTTTTTGCGAAAAATACTAATAAAGCATGAGTGTAAAATAACATTAAGTTTATTTCTTTATTTTTATTTTATTTATACATATTTTTATTTTCGCCAATGTATTTAAAAGAAGAAAAACAATTATGATGTTGAGCAGTGTTGCCAGTTTAGCATTTTTAAGGCTAAATGTAGCCTTTTTATTTTGCTTAAATTTTAAAATTTTTATTTTAGCTTCTAGATTCTTTCGTAACCTTTTTTGATTCATAACAAAACTTTGGAAAGAAAACTTTCGTTGCGGCGTTTCATTCTAGGAGAATATTATAATTCTTTTTTTTTAACTTTTGTATTCATAGGAACTAATTTACAAATTCACAAATAAATCTTCAAGAAATACCAAAAACTAATGAGAACAAACAAATAAATGTGTTATTTTTTTAATAAGAGAATATATTAGTTTTGTTTCCTTAATTTTTTTTTTTTGACATTTAGACTTTTCTGACCTTTTTTAAAGTCCAATTTAGCTTATTTTTTTCTCAAGTAATGATGGCAACACTGATGATGACGATGTGGGGAGACTTTATAAACTACAATGGATGCGACAAGAGAGCAACCACAAAATATATTTTTTTTTTTTTTTGTTGATGATTTGATAAGTAAAACAAACATTTAATGAATGTACAGTGGGAGGAAAAACGGGTGCATTTAGTCACATTCTTCAAAATCCTAAATATTGCTCATTTGTTAAATAAAACTAAATTTATTGATATATTTTTTGAATATATAAAAGTAAAAAATATACAAAAATGAAGTGTAATTCACTTATTTACTAAAATCTTAAACAATTCAATCATTCCATTTTTGCTCGAATTCGCAATTTTTAAATTTTTATTAATTTTTCATTCGCTTTTTCTGTTTTTCATATGCTTCTCTCATAATTGTTCATAAATTTTCTATTAGTTTTAAATCCAGGCTTTGTGGTAGCCGCTTAATGTTGATTGTATTTTGAATAATTTTGAATTTTTTTCGAATATCCATCCTAGCCTAATGGTCATAATCGATTTACAAATTTCTACTACTTCGTCATCTTCGAACACTTAAGACTTCATTATAGTGTTTTTTTTTTAAGATTTTTCTTACAGATTCAACCTTTTCTGTTAGATACACAATTCTATTTTCAATTTCGACACTTAATTTTTTTATTTTATTAATATTATGGAAAAAATATCATAATAAAAAAATGGAAGAATCGGCATCAAACACGTTTATTTAAATTATATTCCTCTCGGTAAAATTTTCCGAATTGTTATTTTGAATACTGTAAAGTACTGAAAATTAGAGGAAAACTTGCACACATATTACACACTTTAAAATTATACAAGCAAATAGACTTAAAAATTAAAAATATTCATAAATTTTTGATCGCCACTGTACATATGCACAGTAGGGCAGAATCGGAGCTAAGGGGGCTCATAGTAGGGTACCCTGACATGAACAATTTTTAAATTTTTCTTTCTCATCTCTGTGCTTTTTTCGTGATCAAAGATATTGATTTTTTATATAACGAATATTTATGTCTAATTTAATTCAGATGAAATCTCACAAAGTTAAATTTTTCTAAAAGGACGAATTTTAAAAGGATACTAAGTATTTATTTCTTTATTTTTATTTGTTGTAATTTTTTATGTACCTTTTTTTCTGATTGCACTTTATAAGAACTTTTAATTAAAATTCCTAAAATCGTAAAATATAAACTTTAAAAAGAGCAAAATTTTTAATATATCTTAACTGTTGTTTAAAATCAAAAGTTTCTTCATTTCCTGTTAAAAATGTTTATAAAATTATACATAATTTTTATTCAAATTCAACAAAATTACCTCATTTACTTAAAAAGTATGAAAAAACACAGACATACACACAATAGAAAGAAAAATAACTATTTAAACAATAATTTAAAATATAATTAATCATAAGCGAATATTTTGAGACTTTCAGTATTTGCGAATTCATTATGAGTTTTTCTTTTTTAATCTTTTAATAGTCAAGTTTAAAGTAGTCAGTGAGTAGCATTGTAGTAGTAGTAGTAGCATTAAAGTTAACATATTGATAAATATAACTATTTTTATTACTTTTGTAGTATTTCTTATTTCATTTATTTAATATTATTGCTGTTTTCTTATAATTTCATACTTAAAAAAAAAAGAAACGAAAAAACTGACTCAGAAGACTACGCCCCTTCCCTTGAATATTTTATTTATTTTTTCTTTTACTGCTTTTACTGCTAGCCGGCAATTAGAAAAAAATTATAGCAAAATTTTCATTATATGCTACATACATACTTTTTGAAGAGATCACGAAGAATAAAGAGCGAAGAAAAATTAAGAAGTTTTGTGGAGAAAAATTCTTACATTTTTTAATATTAAATAAGTGAAATTAGAAATTTAATTTTTTTTAATTAGAATATAGAGATTTTCTTTAATTTTTATAGTACGTACTGTATTGTACTTTTTTGTCGTTTACTGTATATTGACATGAACATTAGCAGTAATGTGCAAATAATGTTAATTATGTTTGTTTAAAAATATCATTTATTTATTTTCTTCTTTTTTTGACAAATATTTTTGTTAAGACATAATTTAAATGTTATTTCAAGTTTAAAATTATTTTATGACTAATATGCTAACAGTTGGTGATTGATCTTTGGATTATATACATATTTAAAGGCATTAATTTTTTGCTATTTAAATAATTCAATGCATTTATAAAATATTACATTACATACGAGTGTTTATTTAATTAGTTTTAAAATAGATCAAAACTAAGCGAAGAAACTTTTAAATAATTGAAATAAATTACTGTAATTTGATTTGATACAATAAATGACAAGGTACAATTATTAGAGAGAACTTTCTCAAATTTGTTTTCCCCGAAATGTCAGACAAAAGAAAATGTAAAAAAATTGAAACAAACATCAAAAAAAGTTTACGGCCGATCGACCCAATTTTTGCACAAATATTATTTTTATAGCCCCATCTACTAGAAACTGACGGTGGAGAATGTAAAATCAAAAATTTTGTATTTGTGGGAAATCTAATATACATAGATTTCCATAGCTAATTAGAAAATACATTGATCGTATATTTATAATATTCCAAGAGAGATTAATGTCTTACGTTATCTTATAAATATATAAATAAATATTCCATTTTTATATCTTATAAGCATTTTGATGATCTTGAACTTTTTATATATTATTCTCTTAATTTATCTTCGAATTTTTTCTATGATATATTATGTAGTGAAAATGCTTAATAATTAGCTGTTAATGTGCAATTTTTGGCAAAAGTTTATTCTTAAACTTATTCTTAAAATGTAAATTCTAATAGATACTTTTTATTTCCTTTTTTTTTTTTTCATTTTAGGCAGAGGAAGTTGCAGCTACAACTGCTACAACTGCCATCGAAGATATATCGGAAAATCTCGTTTCACCCGATGAAGGCGAACACCATCAACAGCAAGAACAACAACAACACCATGAATTCGAACAAACTCATGAGCAAATGCTAGTTGAAGATTCATTCAATCGTCATGAACAGGAATGTCAAGAACAACATGAACAAGAACAACTGCAGCAACAACATCAAGAAACAAAGGGAATGGAAGTTGAAGTTGAACAGTCTAAGCTAAATATGCCAGAACCACAACCTGAAAATGAGTCAGTTCAGGAAGTTATTGAATCTCCCATAGAACATAAACATCAAAAGGAATTAGAAAGTGAAATGTTTGCTGTTGAAGAACCCACAATTGAGGCTAAACAAGCAGCACCACTTTTCAACAAAGATATAGAGACTGAAAATATAACCAAAACTGAAGAAATTATTGAAGATAAAACGGAGGAAAAACATGTATTACCACCATGTATGGTTCCAGAAACAGCTCCAGCTGAATTATTACCCCCAGCCATGGTGCCAGAAACAGCTCCTGCTGAATTATTGGAATCACCTATGGATGCACAAAACGAGACTGAAATTGTTAAGAAGAACGAAGTAGATAAGGAGAAAGAACAACAATCAATTAAGGAGACAATTACTGAAGCTGTTAAGGAGGAGGTGGCATTAGAGCCAGTAAAGGAAGTCAAAGATGAAGAAAGTGCTAAGGCTGAAGTAAATGAAACTGCTGAAGTCAAATCTGAGGAACCAGTAGAGGCTCTCGCCGTTGCCGCTACAGCAGCTGTTGCTGCAACTGCAGCTGTGGCCGCTAAAACTAAAACTGAAGCTGCAAAGAAAACTTTGGCTAAGACTACAACTACAACAGCTAAACCTAAAGTGGGTTCTACACCTGCGGCTAAGAAACCTGTAGAAGCTGTTAAAAAACCTGTTGGTTTAGCTGCGAAGCCTCGTACAGCTCCCGCTAAGCCAGCGGCTGCAACAGCTGAAAAGAAACCCAATTCCAAGACTACTATGACAACTACATCTACAGCACCACGCAAACCTTTGAGTGCTACAACAACTTCAGCCTCGAAAGTGGCAGCCAAAGCAACTACCACAACTTCTGCTACACGTACAGTAACAGCCTCCACTAAAGCAACAACCACTACTAAACCTACAACAGCTCCACGCACGGTGTCTTCGACCACAACTACAGCACGTAAACCAGCAACTTCAACAAACGGACCTTTGGCTAAACCACGTCCCGCTACTGCACCCGCTAAACCCACTACTTTAGGTTTATCAGCTACAAATGGTGCCCCAAAACCAAAACCTACTTCTCCCCGGTCTACTTTAACCTCGCAAGTACGTAAAACTACCCCAGCAACATCGATTGGAGCCAAGAGTCCCCTTAAGTCTACAGCCACCACAAATGGTGTCCCCAAAGCAGCCACAACCAGTTTGGCCACAAAAACAAAAACTACTACATCTACAACATCGAGCACAGCTGGTAAAACATTTACAGCACGTCCAGCTCCCAAATTTACCAGTAGCTCTAGCACAACTACTACTACAACTACTGCAAGACGTTTAACAGTTGGAGGCTCTACTGCAGCTACAACTACCACTACTACTACTAAAACTAGCAGTACTCCTTTGCGAAAGTCTTCACCAACTAAACCAACAGCAGGTAGAACTCCCACAAAATCTACTACAGGTTTAAAATCAAAAGCACCTGCTACCAAAACTGCTTCTCCTCCCACAAAGCCAGCTCCCATTAGGAAGCCAGTAGACAAAACTACTGTCACTAATGGTGATGCTAATGCTAATAAGGAATTAAATGGTACTGATGAAAAGATAACTCCTCCCGCTGAAGAACAACAACAAGCAACTCACCAGAATGGCGATTTGCAGGCTGTGAAACATGAACAACAAAATGGTGATTCCAGTATTTCTATGCTGACTGAAGAGCAACAGCAACAACAGCAGCCATTATTAGAAGGCAGAGATGAACAAATTCCTATGGACTTAATAAATGCTTAAACGAATAAATCTGAATAAAAAAGCATCAAAGACTTTCGACTTTTCAACACACAGCTGTTTTCTTTTCGAAACCGAGGGTATACCCCCTATATCAATATTTATAAAAAATATATATTCAAAACAAAATTTTAAATCCTTTTTAGGAAATAAAATATAGAAAATCATCAAAAGCTTTTTTCTCTATAAAAAGCCTGATTGTATGTGAAAAAATTTAAACAAAAACAATTTACAAAATTTGCTTATAAATTATCTAATAATTTTTTTGATCTTTTAAAGAGAATTTTTTTTTCGATTTTTTTTTAAATTCATTTTATAATTAATAGGCAAATAATATAAAACATTTTTACTTAAAAGTAGTTTTTTAACCAAACAAAACAAAAAAATCAGTGTAAAAGTATTGGAAATCCTCTCCTTTTTTTGTCTCTAAAGAAAGAACGAATATTTTTATTACTTGATTTTTTTTTTTTTTTCGAAAATTTAGTTTTTATTTAAATTTTATAAATTTTCGTTAAGATTTTTCTTTAGTTGTAAAACATTAAAAAAGTCACTGTATTTTTTGTTTAATTTTTATGTTTGTGTTTTTTAAACGAATTAAAAAAAAATATATAATATATTTCGAAAAAAAAAAAAAAAAAAATATTTAAAATTCCAATTTATATTTTTTAGACAATTCCATATTT
>MINK01173547.1:0-10042 GCA_001735545.1 Phormia regina
TATTTGCACAAACACATAATACCCCAACCACCTTTGGTGGTGTAGGGTATAAAAAACTAGATTAATTTCAAAACTCATCTCTTAAAATTTTATTCTGAATCTGCAGATTTAAAAGCATTTGAAATCAAATATAGCAATTTTTCTCCGCTTGTTGGGGCTGAACTTTTAATATTATTAAAAAAAAATTTCAACAACATTCATGCTTATGTGGAACTACGATACGATATTTTGTATTGGTAAAGAATGATATGTATAGTTTCTTAATATTAAATGTCTCATGAAACAAAAACAATATCACAATTAATAATATAACTCTTTATCTGACGTCGCGGTAGATCGAACTTTGAACGCCATGTCAAAAATCGGTCGCCATGCAAGAACTTGTAAGAAGTCCCGTTGTAAGACAATTTTGATGCCCGGTACTAATAAGTACTAGACTTCTAATCCTCATTTCTAACTTACCTTACTTCTAGTTATAATAAACATTTTGCAAAATAAATGAGGTTGCACCATTTATAAAAACATATATCGAAGACGACTTAGAGCTTGGTTGATATATAGATTCGATTGAGCGGAATATCACAAAATTGTAAATAATATTATTACAAGAACCACATACATATATCCATAATTATAAAGTTTTATTTAATAATATGCCAAAAAGTACTTTTTAATTGCTGAGTATATTATTATTATTATTATTATTATACCCTACACCACCAAAGGTGGTTGGGGTATTATGTNNTATACCTTCTTCTCTCGTTTTTTTTTTTTTTTTTAATTGATCGAAACATTTTCTTATTAAATTATAATGAGGAGAAGGTCATTTGTCCCCCAAAAGTCTGGCTATTTAGAAAAGCTATATTTAGTATTTAATACATCGCCAAGTGCATCATCTTGCAAAACCGAACCTACAGCTTTACTAATTATTTTATTTCGAATGAAATTTATTTCATTACCGAGACTTGTTCCATTTTACTAAATTTGGTATTTCATTATTTATTACGGTAGAATTCCTAAATGTTGCGAATTATTCCTTTTAACTCCTTTAGAAGTTATTTTTTTTTTTTTTTTTATTTAGGGGGTTTCCCATTTTGTTGGAACTAATTTCATTTTCATTTTACTATAGATAGTCAACTTTGACATATTTTCCCGAATACTTCTGCTACTATATTGCTCCCATATATTTGAATTCGTTCCCACTAGTATTTTTGGGGATAACGATTTATTACCAAAATTTTTACAAAAAAGGAATGTTTACAAATATTGTTTATTAATTGAAGGAAAAAACTCTTTAAAACATGACAGACAATCCCTCCTTTCTATTAATTACTAAATAAATTTTAAGAAAATAAATATTAATTTACTCCATTAAAAAGAGATTTAAAAAAAGAAGAAAATTTCACAATAATAAATTTCTATAACACATATTGCCACTTTAAAATTATTGATGGAACAAGTTTTTTAGTGCATCATTAAATTTACTATTGTAATAAACTTTAACTTATATTGATTTTTCACTAAGAAAAATTTTACCACACATATGTACATATGTAGCTTTGTAAAACTTTTACTATTGTTCACACATTGGAAACATACAAATTGCTTACAAATTTCTGGTTTCTATTGTTCTGATTTTCTTTCTTATTTTACTTTTTTCTTTTTTTATTTTTTCTCTTTGCAATATTAGAAGCAACACAAACAATGTATTTATGTTTATACATTTAGGTAAATATGTACACAACTGTTGTATACATATACACGTATGTATCTGTGTTGATAAATTCCCTCAACATGTGTTTTCATTTTAGTAACTTTAAAAAAAAAAACTGCTTTCTCACCTGTTCTATATATCAACTGTCACATATTGGAAATGTGTGTGTGTGTCTTCTTTTTTGTTAATTTTTTATTTAAGCTTAAAACTGGAGTAAGTGTTATATATTTCTTTCGTATATATTTTTTTACATATTTGCTGTTTTTCTTAAAACTGTTCATAAATCCTTATTGTGTATTTTCTAGAGAATATACATATATATATACAGGTATATGTGTATAACGTGTGTGTATACATATATGGAAGTGTTTATTTATACGTAAACATTTATAGGTATAGGTATTAGTGTGATCATTTATTTTATGAAAAAAAATTTAGTAAAGCGTCAATTGTCCATTATTTTTCATATCCCTAAAAACCTAGGGCCTATGTAATTTATTCTTTACCAAATCATTTAGAGTTTCAAAATTCACGAAATACTTCCCAGTAACATGATCTAGAAATGATTTAGCTCATTTTCACCAATAAGTGGGTACATTCTTCCATTGACAACCCAATGTTAAATTCAAGACTTGTTCAGCTTTTCTTCAGTTCCTTTTTACTGGGTAAATTTGGTACAAAAATAAAAAATTTCGAAATTTTTTGGAATCTACTTTCAGTATTGGGAAAATAATTTTAAGCATCGAACATTGATATATTTATATATAGACAACCATACAGCAATCTTTTTGAAGACTGTATACGTTCCTTAAGTCAGGTGAGTATCTTCCGGTTGGAGCTAATATGGGTTCCGGTCCATACAGGTAACGAAATGGTAGATAAATATGTAGCAAACGCATCGTCTTTGGAGAGGGCAATCTTTTATAAAGATATTCTTACCCTCTTAATATATGGGAGGTGGATATAATATTCTCAATCAGCAATTGTAGACTGTTAAGGACTTTCTGGACACTACGATCACATAGAACTTAAACATTACTTTCTTGCCAATCATACAGGACACTGCATGATTGCATGGAAAAAGTGATCCAAAACCCACCTTAAAGTAACTAATCAACCCAAAATCACTTTTTAAATCGATCTAACGATGTCCGTCCGTCTAGGGTCTGATTGTCCACATAAATTTAGAATATGTTCATTACTCACAATATCTCCCATAAAAATTCACCATCGGGAATCATAAAAGTGTTGGTCTACAATTCTCGAATTTTTATGATATATATGTCCGGAATGAGACATAAGTTTTATTTAAGAAACATTTCGAATTCTTAATATCTGTAATGATATCATAGATCGAAGTAGTCATAAACAATTGCTGTAGGTTTTGACTTGGTATCATTTGCTTACAGAGAACATATTTTTATTTTATTATTAATTTAATTTTAATCAATAGATCCATATCAGCTATACCAGCTCATTATATTCGCTAATGTCTTCTTTCCAGATGTTCCGAAAGTCAACAAAGCAATGAAAGGAACGAACAATCTGAAGGTCAATCGGGTAAACAGGAGGAAAGTCATTCAGGTCAGGGGCAGATGGTAGTTTTGATCTTATATGACCTGGCATGTCTAAAGATTGAAAACACAGCAGGCAGAAGTAGGTGTAGAAAGCAGCAGGGAGAAAAGCTGAAGTGAAGAATTCAATACCTATAATGTCACAGCTGAGTAGGCGAGTAGGAGAACTGACGAATCATGGAGATAGCAGGAGTATAGTGAACATGCAGCCGGAAGAAATACACAGGAGTGCAAGAGTAATAGCGAGCAGAGTAATGATACGTTTTTTGTTGCTGACCATATTTAGTACAAATTATTGCCGCTGGTTTGTATATAGTCAGAGTAAATTTACAAAAGATAAGAAACTCTTGGTGAGGTACAGTGAATAAGTAGACGTAATGAGTAGCCGTACGATAAAAATGTAAATAAAAGTCTAACAGAGAAGTTTAGGGGAAAATAACAAATGGTTAAATTTATTACATCAATTCAATCGGTAAGATTATAAGCTTCAATAAGATTTATGATCTGGTTGAAGGGATAGGAGATAAATACTGATCAGAGCCATGTGGTAGAATATTTTCTTAGAAGTTTTCACTAGGAAGGTTCAAGAAATTAATAGAGGCTTTACGGAACAGCACAGTTGCAAATAAAGAAGCTTTAAATTAACAGTGTCCCAGTAAAATATATTTGTGATTAAATAATAAGAATTGAAAAAAAAAAATAATAATAAGAAATAAAAAACAATGAAAAAATAAGATTAACCCAGCTGCAGGTTTCTTATAACTTGGATTTTAATTTACCATCAAAATTATTTTTTTTATACCAAAAATTCCAATGCTTTTGATAAAGATCTAAATAAGTTTGCAACTACCCTAATTTAAAGGATTTATCTTATGTTCAAGATTATAAATATTTTTTCAAATAGTAATATTTTTTGTACATTTATGATGCAAATTTTTATGATTTTAAAACTTTTTTGCAGGTGTGCTTGTTTTGTGTGCTTTTTGTGAACTCAATATCATAAAATACTGTTGTAAACTCTAATGTTTTACCATATTACACTTCTATATTGATTATTACTTTTATTGTTAGATTTATACCATAAATAAACATAAATGACATTGATAATAAAAATTATATATTAAATATTAAAAATTTCAGATTAAAACAAAGTTTAGCACAGAAATAATTTATAAAGCTCTAATAAATGTATATTCTTTAATAATAAATCCCTTAAATATTTAGTATATATGCGTATTTATGCAGAAAACTATACTGAATAACATAAGACTTATATGACTTATTAGGAATAAGTCTTATGTTATTCAGTTTAAGTTTCTGTTACTAATTTGACAATCATTGACGAAATTAATGATTGCAATCTTGTCACTTATAGAATGTTTACTTCCTTATGAGTTCAAAATAAGTACAATTTCCTTTGATTTTTTTTTTTTAATAAAATACTACCAGTTTGCATTTCCTTCAAAGTGAAATGAAAAATTCACGCCACGTTTAACATTTCGATAGTACGAATATCAATATTTGTGATACAAGTAGAAAGAAAAATATTTTACTAAAAAATTGTTTCTTAAAAAAAAGGAAGCGAATTCGAACAAACATTCATACATACATATATTGCAACTGTTGTATATGAAACAAGTGATGCATGTTCAAAAAAGTACTTTTTTTGCAAAACTAAACTAATTTTTAATATCATTTGAATATTTGTGTATATGTATGATTTTGTACATAATAGTACATCAACACGTATATTTTCCAATAGATGAACAAAAATTGATCTACTTTCAAACAGAAAATCATTCTTCAAAATTAAATAAACGTATATTTTTCACATGTTCAGGTCTTGAAATGTTGATTTAAATAGGTTTGGAAAAATATTTTAAAACTATAATATCATATAAACGTACCTTTTTAAATTTAGTAGATATTACAGAAATAAATTCTTCATTATTTTTTTTTTCAATTTTCTAAATTAAAACTTTATTGTTTATCACGTTCCGTTCTACTGAAGTGCAATACATATATTCAGTGTAGTGTGTAATTAGTCATAAACACAGAAATGATTTAAAGCTTTTGGTTTTTACTGTTGACACAACAAAACGATAAATTAAAATCACGTTCTCTATCTTGGCTTCTTGCAGTTACATGTCTACATAATCATAAACCTATAAATATACGTATACTTGTTTATGAACGTGTATATGTGTTTGAATAGGTGTAAAACAATGAATGCTGTTGTTGTTTGTATTGTCAATTAATAGAAAACTGCATGTTTACAGGTGTATTACTATGCATTATTGGCACGTGTAATTTTATGGGGTGTACATTCAAGATACAAATTAAAGGATATTGCATCATATGCTATGTGAACTAGGAAAGAATGACAAGAATAGTTTTGAAGAAGAAAGAGAATTTAATGTCAGTTTGAATATCTTTGAATGCAGGAATTATGTAGGCGATCCATGTTTCTAAATTTTATTTGATAAGAAAAATAAATGCAGTTTTTAAGAAAGTGTTTTTAATTTTAAATTTATTATTTACTTTTTTAATAAGTGGAAAAAGCTTGTCAGGCTTCTATAAGAAAAAAAAAAAACATACAACTAATTTTATCAGCAATATCTTTTATTCTAGACAGAAAAAAATATTACCTTTTTTGTTAATTTTACATCCAAAATTTATTAAACACATTCAAATAAAAATAAAATATAAGTATAATTTTATTTCTTTAAAATATTTAAATAGGAATCATCAACTTCAGGTATTTTAAAATTAAATTATTTCGAAAAAGTAAATGCATCACCATAGGTGGTTGGAATATTATCTGTTTGTGCAAATATTGTAACGCAGAGAAAATATCTTCTTACCTCCACCTTAGGGTATAACGTTCGACTCACTTTCTGAGTCGATTTATCCATATCCATGCGAACGTCTGGTTAGCTGTCCATGTAAGATGAAAGAAATCCATGTAAGAAGAAGAAATGTGGCAAATATAATTTATTATATATTATTATTAATTATATATTTTATTATTATTATATTATTATATTATTATTATTATTATTACTTAATTATTAGTATTATTTTTTTTTTTTGCACAATTAAGAAGGCTTATTAATTTGGTCTGATTAGCGCCTTATTTCACCTAGGCCGACATCAATGTTCTTTCCAGGAATAAGTTTTACACTCAAATTACCTTTAAATATTTCAACATAAAGTATAAATTCATGTACAAATTTCATGAATGTCGGTCATAATTTACCATAGCTCCCTATTACTTCTCAATTCTATAAAAATTTTAATATTAATTTATTATTCGACACATATAACAATTATATAAGATATAAATGACAATTGCGAAATGTCTGAAGATCATGTCCATAATGTCTAGAGCTCCATATAAGACCCAATTCGGAATCACCAAAAATGCATAAATACATGACAATCTTAGAATCGACGTAATATTCTGTAATTAGTACAAGTTGGCCGACCATACCTTTTTCCTCGTTTCTATGTCGCTTTATCAAATATTAGATACTGGAAATAATTCTGTTAACTTCTGAGTTCATCTTGGTTGGATTTACACATCTGGTTGGATTACACAAATATAAGCTTAACAGTTTTATTTGGAAAGGGAATTCTGCAAATTTCCTCAAGAAGCGGACTTTATAATGGCGCAAAATATGGTAGAAATGACATTGAAAAATTTTTTTCTTAGTCAATTCAAGATTTTATCACCTTAAAACTTTTACAAATAGATGGCTAACGGACATGTTAAAATCGGATGAAAGACAGACATTACTACTATTTCAAGGAAAAAAATGTTAAAACTCAAAAAATTTGTTCCGAAAACCTTATTTTAAGATTGATAAGTTATGAAACTTATTTAACCAAATATTTCGGTTCAATCTATATCATGATGCGTGAGTTGGATTCATTTTCACATTGAAATGTAATATTTTAGGAAACGGACAAAAACCAAACTTTTCGGATTGATATAACCGATTTTTTTTTTTTTTCTAATAAATTCTGTTCAGATATTAGTATTGCAAAATGGTTACTCAAATCACAATTTTTCTGAGTAAGAGTTCATCAATTTTAAACCTTGTAATAATAAATGTGTGTCTAATAGACTTAACACAATACTAAAGAAGTAGTGTAGTTCTTTGGGGTATCTCAGTTTGATATTTTTTTGCCATATAAAAATTCCCACAAAAACCAATGAAAGTTCTTTCCAAAACACTAGTAGAACAATAAGAACCCATTGGCTTATTTTAAAACTTTTTTGGAAGAATCTTAATAATTACTTCCAAAAAAGTGAAATAATGTGAATTAGAGAAAAACTGGTAATTATTTCTAAAAAATTATATTTACAAATTTTAAAGAATTTTTATTATGTAAATTCGTGTAAACATAATTTTGAGGGGAAAGGTGCTTTACAAGCTATTTACATGAATTATAAAGGCTGTTTAAAGAATAATTCTCTAACTTTTTCACACTAAGTACTTCTTTCCAATGTTAAAATTCATACTTTTTTGATTGTATTTTTTGGGTTATTTTAAAATAATTATAAATTATTTTGTGCATTAATAATATTTACTCTTTTTAGTTTTTTCTTAAATACAAATTTTGGTTTTTGTTGTTATCAAATAAACCAATTTCAAGGAGTTTTTAAGGTTGTAAAGCAGTTGGCAACTTTTTTTTTCAAAACATTCCCTTTTTGGCGTCTTTTTTCCTGAGACACATTTTGAAATTTCAACAGGTTCACTGTCTGTGACCCTCTTACACTAAACACCATTTGAAATTTGCATTACATCTTCCTGTTTTTGGAATATGCAAATATTTACATAAAATTTAAGTTTGTATTTTAAGTTATGGCAACACTTTTTTATGTAATTTTTAACAAACATTTTGGCGACACTTGCAATATAAGTTGTCTGCCCAGGTATTCTTGGTTAATTAAGAGTTTTTACTTAATTTTTAAATTTATTATTAAATTTATTTTGTTTGTTACAATAAGATTTTAGGTTAATACATTTAATAACTCTGTTTATGAGGGTTTTTTCCATTAACTAAGATTGTTATTTAGGATACAATGTAAATTTTTCATTCACATAGGAAATTTCTTTATTTCTCTACTACTACTGCAATAAATAAATTTACTTTTTTGAATTCTTCCTTAAACAGGTATTTATCCCTAAACTGTATTAGTAGATTAAAATTTTTCTTTTTTCTATCTGCATTCTTTTGTCGTTTAATACTGTCACATCATTATCCTTTATAGTGGGGAAATGCTAAACGAATGTTTTCTACTTTGAGTTAATCCCTTAAGAATCCACTTATTCTTTATTGTTATAATTACTTAAAAGATTTCTTTAAAGCCATTATTAACATAGTTTATTAGGTAAAGCTTGCCAGAAAATTTCATTTCTTTTTCATGTGGAAATGGGCATTAATTATTGAATTCGTTTTTCATTTTTTGAAAAAATTTAGTGTTTACCAAACTTGTTTTTTCTTGGTGCGCTTCAATTTTTCGAGCAACAATAACCACGTTAGTACTTTAAGTTAATTGGTTTATGTGTAGTAGTAGGCAATATCTTATTACATAAAAAACAAGTCTTTTAGCATTTTTAGTTCAGAGGCATTTTTATCAAATTCAACTAATTTCCTCCGAAAATGCATCGCTATTTCTATATTAGCCATATTGGCCTATTAATTTCTTAATGTATTTTATAGTTGTGTACTCAACAAGCAATTATATTAGCAATCACAAATTAAGTCAAATACTAAAAGCAAAAGCTTTTTATTCTTAATGTTTAAATTTTTACATTTGTCGCAGAAAACCAAACAAGCTTTATATTAGGTTTGTTATTATTACGAACATGTGTATGGAATTTTTACTAAGCTGTGTCTATGTAATTCAAACACTTTTTCCGATAGAATTATTAAATTTTAAGTAAAACAGTCTTTCAACCAATAATAATGTCTTAAACAAATATTACCAAAAACAAAAAATGATAGAAAAATCAATATAAACGAGAAAGAAGGTTGTCGGTCCAAGACCGCCATATGATACCCTACACCATTGCCTATGTGTACCAAATTTGGAAGGAGCCAATTATGAACCTATACTTGTCATTGAGTTGAAAAGTAACTTTACTATTGCAAATATTACGTCGATTACTAAGATTAATGTATTCATGCCATTTTGGTGATTCCCGAAATTGGTTCTTTATGGGAGCTCATGGTCAATTATGACTGATCTTTCACGATTTTGCAGGGTCACTTAAACTTATATAAACTTTACATATGACGATTATTAAAATTAATATTAACTTTTTATGGATTTTATGCACGTTTAAGGTGATTTCGAAAGAGGGTTTATATGGGAGCTATGGCATACGGAACCGATCTCCATAAAATGGCACTATGATTTTGCTTACATAAACTTATTTATATTAAATTTCATTTAAATATGTCAATTTTATTTTTTGAGTGTTAAACTATATTTCCGGGGAACATTTGTATGGCGGCTTAGGTGAAATAATTGGGCCGATCATGACCAAAATGAATAGGCTTGTCCTTGTGGCCCAAAGTTATATGTACCAAGTTCACTCAAATTTCTCGTACTTTGCGCACAGCTTACATGGACAGCCAGCCAGCCAACCAGGACGGACGGACGGACGACATTGTTAAATTCGACTCAAAAAGTGATTCTGAGTCTAACGTATACTTTAAAGTGGATGTAGGAAAATTT
>MINK01173547.1:13864-27693 GCA_001735545.1 Phormia regina
CAATACTATTCTACGGAGTGTCAGTATGGTGGAACTCACTTGATACTGCTTCGAATTGCACCAAATTCGAAGGAGTCCTAAGCAGAATGGGTCTTCTCATTACCGGCGCAATGCGCTCCACGTCTTCAAAAACGCTATTTGCGATGCTGAATTGGATCCCAGTGGACCTTCAGGCCCGAAAGCTCGCCATGAATACGGCAACTAGGCTCAACGCCACAGGTGGTTGGCAATATAAGGCGTATGGTCACTCGAGCATACTAGGAACAACTAACGTTCTCCCCGTGCTGATAGACTACTGCGCTCCCAAACCGATCCTCTCAAGACTGTATACTTTCTACATTTCTGAGGACCCAAACAACACACCCCCAGATCTACATCTACACCGATGGCTCAAAGAATGCTCATGGTGTTGGTGATGGCATTTACATTGCTGAATTCGGGATAAGAAGGTCGTTCAGACTCCCTAACGAATGCAGTATTTTACAGGCCGAAATTGTGGCCATTAAAGGAGCGGTTAATTGGCTAAGGATATACGGTAGGGATATCGTAATTTGTACCGACAGTCAAGCTGCAATCAGAACCCTGACAGGTGTATATACTACATCAAATCTAGTCCATTGAAAGCCAGCCGGACATCCCTTAAATGAGATGGCGTCACATTCGAGATTGCACTCAATTTGGGTGCGGCATTAATGGCATTAACTCATTCGTGAGGGAATTGCGGATGGTTCCGGGAATAGAACTCCAACATGTGGACTCTTTTTGATGTCATACAGCGCAGATTGTTCTACATTTTCTGTATAAACTAGTTAATACTATTATCTTCGCTAGACTACATTCTCTTTGAACTATTGTTTCTCTTTTTCTCTAACTCTTAACTTTCAATCCTACCCCATTTTCCTCCCTTCTCCTGCAACCTTCCACATCCGCTGTCTATCTTTTTCTCTTCTTCTTACAGGTAACACAAAGGGACCTCTCAGGACCCAAGTGAGCCGTAATCTAGTTTTATTGGCGGCAACCTGAAGAACCTAACCTAAACATGAATAAGTTAAAAAGAATTTTATATTCAAGAATATCAAATCTGGAACATTTTGTCCAAAAAACATTCCAGTTTAGTGCATTTTGGTGGACTATAGCACCTTTTTCACCACCGTAGGTCATTTTAACGATGTCCATCCGTCTGTCTGACAGTATGTCTATTCATGTAAACCTTATAATTAAACAACAAATGCGAATTTAAAAAGAAATCAGTAAAATTAAGCACAAAATCTTCTATTGGGACAAACCTAGTTGAAATTGGTTATGATCGGTCCATTATTTATCCATGCTCCCTTAGAAATATTTCACCGAAATAGGGACTTAACGGCTATAAAATTGAAATCGTTGGTACGAAAAACGTTTCTTAATATTTTTGATAGTTCTTTTTACAAAAAAAATTTCAACGTTCAACTGGAAATAAAAACACTAGGAATTAATATCTGCAGTTATTACTCAAAATTTACCTTACTTAAATCTTTTCTTAATTGAAGCACTATTTCTTTCTTACTTAAACAATAGAAATTTCTTTACTTTGCTTATTGGTCTTTATATAAATATATAGTACTTTTTGCCACTGTTTAGCATGAAGAATGAGTGAAATGAAACAAATAACAAAAACTTATTTAATTAATTAATAGTAAGTCCAAGTAAACAAATCCCAACAATACCAACAAATATTATACATACACACAGTAAATTTATGTACATAGTTTACGAATATTATACATATGTATGTATATACATATGTATATACAATACTTATGTATAAATAACAAAGACAATAATAAATAGTATGAATTTTATTGATTTGAACCAATAAATTGCAATTAGTTATTCATTTTTGGTTATGGTTATATTTCGAAGGACGTGACATTCATTACAAAAAATTTCAGTTAATCCATTGAAAATACTACACACATACAAATGTATATATACGAATGTACGATTATGTATAGCAACAAAAACTATTTTTTTCATTTGTACATTTTTATTACCAGTAAGTTTAAGGTTGGGTATTTGTCTTAGGGTTTAATTAGTTGTTTAGTACTCTATTTAATTGGCACAGTTTCCTGTATCAATGTCAAATTTAATTATATGAAATCTTTAGCAGCTACATAAAATATATTCATATAATGAGATCGATTTTTTATTTCTTTTTTAAGGATATGAGAATAGTAAATTATATGGGGATACAAGGTTAATTATTTGTTACATAAATCGTTCTATTTTTGCTGGGTAAAAGTTGTTAAATAATGTTAATATTTTTTTGACGAAATATTATTAAATGAGTATTGTTATAGTGGTTAAGTACTTATGGCTTAGACAAAAAAGCGACAAACTTCGCCTCTTAATTATGACTAGTGTTGGAAGGATGTGGGAAGAAAATTACAGTTTGCGCTGCGCATAATCGGCTGACATGAATATGTTAGTTAACCATGCGCAGTGTAGACAGGCCGTTCACCGAACTAGTGGCAACTTCGTTCAATTACAAAGTGGAGAGTTTGTTACTCCAAACTTCACTCGTTTTTTTGCTTTATTAGAAGAACAACCACCGAAGTGTTAACTTAAAATAAGTGAAAATAATAAACTGAAAATAAAAAAAATTATAGAACCTCCACCTTCAGCTCAGAATCACTTTCTGAGACGATTTAACGATGTCCGTCCATCGGAATAGGGATTTGGTGGTTATAGAAGACTTAAGTTTAGAATTTCATTAAGATCGGTCCATAATAGACCATTGCACCCATATAATTTCCTCTTTCGAAAATCACTTTACGTGCATCAATCCCATGCATGTTAATATTCGACACAAGTGAGTTTTATGTAAGTAGAAACAACATTGCCAAATTTTATGAATTTCGGTCTATGATTTATAATAGCTCTCATATAAAACAACTTTCATATAAACATATGTGCCAAAATTTACCAATTATATTTTACAGTATGAATGGACAGACAAACCAAACAATCAGTTTGGGATTATTTATGGGTGTATCTAATATTGCGCCCTAGAAAAGCCGATTACTCGAGTATATTTCTCTATAACTCGAGAACGATATGAACGATTTATATAAATAATACACCGAAATATGTGGAATAATATTGGGTTAAATTCCCTACCAGCAAATTTTATAAGATCAATAGTTTAAGAGATATTTCGGACAAAGTATAGGAAAAAATTTGTTCATGCTAAATTCAAAATTTTTGTTTTTTTTACAATTTTTTTAAAGTGAAGGCATCAAAAATATTTAAGTTTATCACCTTTATCTCAAAGCAAATATTATAAAAATTGTTACACAAAATTTTATTGAAGTCACAGTTAAATTTGGATACCTATGCACCTATATGGAAAAAATATGTGGATTTTATCTATCACGCATTGATTTTGTTTATGGGCATGACTACTATGACCACACCTTTAGGCAGTCACACTTGTATAACTTGAAAACGGTTTGTCCAATTAAGATTGAAATTTATATAGTGACCTGAATTTATATAAGTTTTTTGTTCAGGTAATATTTCCCTAATTTTTCAGAAATTAGTACCGAAAATTTAAAAATAAATTTTTTGAAAAAGTTTGAAAATTTTGATTTATACTGTTGATATATCCTGAAGATAATTTTCAAATGCATCTTTTGATGTACTTATCAAAATCGTGTAAAGTGTTCTTGATTTATTGCTTCAGTTCCACAAAACATTGTCGAATTTTATAATGTATCCGTTGAATAAGGTGATGATATCAGTACCAGATATAAAAAATTTAATACAGATTCCTGTTTAAACTCGTAAGAATCCACCTAGTCCACCTATTTCTTTATTTTTAGTTTGGCCAACACTGTATTTCTACTCAATTGTATGTAACATGAGTACTTTTATTTAACTGCGAATAAAATCAACATTTATTCTATTCTATTTGCAGCATTACCGGCTTTGATAAACTGTAAAATTTTAGTTGTATTTGATTTATCAAAATAAATTTTAGTAACAAGAAAATCTAACATTTTGCACGAAAATGATTTTTTTCGAACATTGATTTTAAAATAACTCCGAAACTATTGAGCATATAAAAAAATTATGTTTGAATGATTTGAAGATATTTTTAGTCCACATCTTTTGGTGTGTTACTTTATATGGCCTTTCATTGTGTGAAATATTTGACACGCCCATAAAAAATCTAGACGTGATGGAAAAAAACTGACATTTTTTCCATCATTTTAATTAAATATTTTTTCATGTAAATACTATAAATCTATAAGAATATATTTAAAAGTTCCTCATTGCATTTGTACTTATGTACTAGCTCTGTCACTAGCAGGAAAATAAAAAATGATGTTGGTTTATAAGGAAGCCATAAACAACAAACTAACAAAAAAAATAAAAAAGAGCAAATAACAGAATCTCATTATGACAAGTTGAACGGAAACTGTTTGTTGTTGCGTTACTATAGTAACTAACACAAATTTATGTTTTTTTGTTAAAAATATAGAAAAAGTAAAAACTGTAAACTGAATACTAAATATTAAAGGAAATCCCGCAACTAGAATATAAACTTCAAAATCTTGTCTAAATTAGGGGGAAAAAGCTTAAAGCAATTCCTGCTTTAGCTTCCTTTTTATATTCCTAGTCTTGTGTCTCGTTGCAATAAACTATGGCTACTTATTTGTACTGGTACTTTATCTTTTTTTAATGTTTAGTTACGAAAGCATAAGTAACATCCGTTTCCGGTGTCCTTTTAATTTTTACTATATCATTTCCCACTCTTCATTCATATTACCTACACAACTACCTTATCGTTGTATTGTGATGCTTCAACACTTGTTTGTATTAAATTTAATGTATTGAATTCCATCGATGTTCGTTTGTCAACATTTTTTCCCAATTTTTTCGTTTTATGTTTTTATTGTAGTCGATATCGCATTAGGGGAATAGCGAGTAAAATATAACTGAAAGCCGTTTTGCCATTCTATTTGTATTTTATATATTCTACCCAAAAACATGGATGGTATATTGAGTTTGTAATTAGGTTTATATTCTAACGAATTATATACCCAACACCCATAGAGGATACATATTCAGGGTCCAAGTGAAATTCTAAAGCGATCTAAACATCGCTGTTAAAAGCAGAATATGATTTTTACTTGCCGAATTATTTGGTAGATAAACATTTAGGTCAAATGTTTTCCTATCAAAAAGTTAAAAAAAAGTTAAGTTAAAAGTTAGCAAAACCTATTCGTACATTTTCGCCGATATCAGTCGTGTTTATAGAAATGAAATTTTAAAATAGGATTTGAAAAAATCGATTCTAATGTTAGGTATTATAAATTCGGCATAAACCTAATATAGCATTCGCATTTATTTTATTTGAGTTTCATTTCGTTTCAATTCAATACAACATTGTAAACGAATATAATTTTTTTTTTACAAGCTCAATAAAAGATAAACAACTATTTCAATGGATAATATTAGAGACATTGAAAATAGAAAAAAACTGCATTCATATACTTGTATATATGACTTAACTGCACAAATAAACTGTTTTTTTGTAAAGAACAAATTGAACAGCAATGTTTTGGGACACTGGGAGTATACTTGACATTCACAATTGCAATGCACTTTGTTAGCGCTTAATTTTACACGATAAACTATATATATTTTATTGCAAAAAAACAAAAAAAAATTAAGGTAAAGATAATTTAAGTTTTGAATCTGCAATGAAAAAGTTCCTATTTATTATTTCACAGTAGACAGTGGGGCTAGTTTTTCACTCACACAATTTTAAGATTAGAAGGAGAAACCTTATTTATTTAGGAGCGGAATTATTAGAACTCAAAATGAGTACCTATAACATGGAAAACTATTTATCGCCTGTTAAATGTATAATTTTAAACATTCCATTAAAGTGCTATTTATTTTTTATAGTTTTCAAGTTGTTAGCAAAAATTTTGAACAAGTTTGTTAGACGATCGTTGGAAGAAAAAAGTCATCAATAAACAAATATATATAAAAATAATTCATTTAATTAAAAACTTGCTCAAATTTGTACTTCCTACCAAAATGATTATATTAGTTACTAAAAACTATAAAAAATACAAACCAGAGAAAAAATTACCTATTAATAAATTAATTAAATCAATCAAGTAGATGATTGAATGAATTAAAAATATGTATAGGAAAAAAAATTATACCAAAATTTATTTTTTCTTGAATATATATATTAAATTTTCATGCAAAATTAAACAACTGGGTTAATTGTAAAAAAGACGGTAATAATTTTTTCTGTGCAATTAGGGAAAGGGTCAAATTATGGGTATTTCCAAAAGATTTGTTTGAAAAAATATATTACTCAGTATACTTTATTAAAATTGATTATTATAATCAAAAAGATAAAAAATACTAGGGCTCTTTAGAATCCATAAAAGCAATCGATTATCCATGGCTATGAATGGTTTAAGTATCAATTATCTTAATTTTGGAAAAAAAAATGATTCAGTTTTTTAATATACATCCCAATATTTTTGTTAGATTTTCTAAAGAATAAAATTAAATTTTTTAAAAAAAATCGTCGGTCTTGAACCTATTGTATGGGTATGTGTTTTTTTTTGCAGGACGTTAAATGAAACCATTGATGAAATAACATAGAAAATAAGTAATTTTGGCATAGATTTGTTAGTGGTTATTTTGGCATATTTTACTCTAAACGGAATATTTTTGCATTTCGCATGGATTTTTCATATTTTTGTAGTCGAGTGAAAAAAGAATTGCAACAATAATCATGATTTGGGGAGAATCCAACCTTGCAAATAGGAATGAATGATCGATAAAAGTTAATAAAAAATGAATAAATATTTAATTTATTATCCGAGACCGCAGCATACTTGTACCTTTTCATATTAAAGAAGGCATTATGAACCAATTTGTAAAGACACTTGAAAAAAGTGGCAAATGTTTCAATTTTCTTCTCAATTTTTTCCTTGAAGTCCATAGGATTAAGTATAGAAAATTGAAAGCTTCTATTTTTGCTGGAAAACTTGTAAAAGATCGCAAATTTGTCAAATTAATGACTGAAGTAAAATTCAAAGTTTGGAATTCATTTGTTTTGGTTATGACACAGTGTTGCCAGCTTAGCCTTTTAAAGGCTTAATCTAGCCTTTTTATTTTCTTTTAGCTTCAACATTTCGTTTCAGCTTCTAGTTTTTCCCTAGCTTTTTTTTTTTTTTGATTTTAAAATGCTAAAAATTTACAAATTTTATTTTCAAAAAATCACAAATTTAAGCATTTTTGTGTATAAATTCGGACAAAAAATCTAAATTATTTATATTTACCCAAAATTTTATTTATGTTAAATTTACTATATCTTCAAAAATACCAAATACTAATGAGAACTTACAAGTAAATGTGCATTTTTAATTAAGTTTTTTCTTGCTTTATTTTTTGGGGCATTTAACCTTTTTGTGACCTTTTTTAAAGTCCAATTTGGCTTCTTTTTTTCTCAAGTTCTGGCAACACTGAATAGGCAAAACAACATTTGTGGAATATGTCGAGTTTGGGTAAAGGATTTCATCAGAATTTTCGGACATTTTTAAGACGTAATTAAGGAAGGTATGACTGACATATGATAGCAGACTATTGCTGGAGATTGCAACGAGGTATAGTCGTTTATTCAAATAAATCTTCTAAAAGATAAAAAAAACAGTTAAAAATTGAATGAAATATGAGTTCATTGGTTGTCAAAATAATATATTCCAAAAACTGAAACTGTAATTAATATTGCAGTATTTTTTTTTTTTTTTTTTTCATACCCAATAAACGTAAATACACACTTTTCTTTCTTGAGTGATTTCTTTTTCGCGTCACAAACATCAAACAAACATTAGGTAGACGAGTAATTTTTATGGTTCAAAAACTCAAACTTAAATAGATATTATACCCACCATATAAAAGATAAGGGTATATTGTTTTGTCATTCCGTATGTAATATATCGAAATAATCATTTAAGATCCCATAATGTATATATATTCTGGGTCCTGGTTCGATTCTTAGTCGATCTAGCTACGTTCGACCGTCTGTTGAAAGTAGGATAGAGCTTGAACGGTAAATCGTAGAGCAATGAAATCTCGCTCCATTAAGACGATTTGGGATTGAATTTGAGAAAAATTCGTAAATACTAGAAGATACTGTGCTACTAAATCAGTTTTCTGCTGTTATACCTGAAACAAAATTATGTACGACAACGAAATTTTGTACGCATAGCTCGTGGTAGATATAAACTCCGAAATCAGAAATGGGCGCTATCCGCCCACTTTGGCGCACTCCTGTCATATAAGGTGAATCGTCAAAAAGAAAAAAAAATACGGTTCACCCACTTTAGCGCCAACCTCACACATAATACTGGAAACACATTATAGATTAGTTTTTTGTGATATATCTTAAACAAAAGCATGTACGATAGTTCGATGTGTCGATATAATCTTGAAAACCAAGATCAAACTGAATAAATACAAATTTATTTACTCAGTTTCCTCAAAGAACATTATTATTATTTGTTTCGTAATATACCAGTTAAATCTATACACGTTTTTTATTAACTCCTTTAGAATAAGAATAAATGTTATGAAATTTTGCATTTAAAAACAAACTTTTTTCATAAATAAATAAGTACATGCTTTCAAACCTTTTTTAATTTTTTTATGTTTTTTTTTTAAGTTTCCCATTGGCAGTCTTCAAAAAGTTGTTGTATAACACAAATTTTTATCCTTTTGAATGGTAAGAATTAATTCCTTATTTATGTTTTTGTAATGTGTTAATTGGGCTTATTTTTAATAAAAAAAATGTTGCCTTTTACTAGAAGGGTTATAAAAATACATGCAGATAAAGAAGATTTTATAGGTTTCTTTAATTTTTCTAAATTACTTTTAAATATCCCTTTTAAAAGGCATTATTTTGAGATAACCAGCTTCGGTTATTATCTGGTGAATATAAAAATAAACCATTAATAAGAAAGAAGGTAAAAAGCTAAATTTTAAGAACCTTTTTATGTCTTATAATGATAAGTTTTTACTTCCTTAAAATTAGCTAATGCATTTTATGATATATTTCCTCTTAACAAGGAATATAATTACAAAAGTTTCATTTTGATATAGAATGTAGTACTTTTATAATTCTTTGTATCCTTTTTATTTTTATGGATATTTTTAATTAGATAATTTTATTTAAAAGTAATTAGGAATTTCCTTAATTGTACTTTATTTACTTAAAGTTATGGAAAATACCTTAATGCTAAGTAAAGTATTAATATGAATAATGTAAATATTTGCATTATTCTTTTTACAATATAAGACTTTGCTCACTCCCATCATTATATTTCTCAGATCAACAATGTAAATAGAAGCAAAAATTGGAAAAATTATTCTAAATTGTATCTCTTTTCATAACTTAAATTTCATTAAAATGTAGGTTGCAAAACATGTAACCATAAACGTTAATTTAGCCTTAAGTATCTAATAAAATAATTTCTTTAAATAAAATTTATAAAGCCTTGCAACTGGAAACATTATACTAATGAATTTTGTCTCTAAATATTCTCTAAAAAACATGATTTTTTTTCAATTTAAAGATACAATTTAAATAGAGGTCTATACATTTTAGTTCATCATTATTTTAAGAAATTAACAAACATAATAAAGCTATTAAATTAAAATATCCATTAAATGAAAAATTTTATTTTGTAAACTATTTTGAGCAAAAACAAAAACATTGTTTTGCCCCAAGTGTTAGGAAATAAAATAAAGAACTTTAGACTTCTTATTATTGCGGGATGAGTATGGCAAAGTAATAATTTCGTAGAAGTAAAACAGAAATAAAAACATAAAGTAAAAAACGATATAAAAGTGTAGGGTATCTTATAGTCAGGAACGACTATAAGATACCCTACACTATTATGCATTTCCATCAAAATTCATGGAGAGGTTTATATTAAACTTGACGTCAATTTTTGACCGATGTTCATAATAAGTGCAAAATAAAACTTAATAATAAAGAATATTATGTAGATGCTAAAATTAATATGAATTTATTTATTTTTAGGTGATGCCAGAATATGAGTTTTATATGGGAGCTGCGGAAAATTATTGTCCGATTAATCATATTTATGCTCGTTAAAGTGATTTATGAAAAGAGGTTTATATAAAAGCCATTATGTGGGTACTTAAGTATATAAAATTTAAGCCATTATTATGGTACTGCATTTAAAACATTTATGATTGGTAAACTCCTTTTCCGGGAGGACATTTGTTTGCAGCGAGGTAATAAAATAAACGGAGCATAACAAATTTCAGTGTGCTTCATCCTTGTTCTATAAGAAACCTCTCTGCCAATTTATCAATCAATTATGTTTAAATTTGCCACTTGATTACAAGTTTTACATAGACGGGCAGATGGACGGACGGACATCTTTAAATAGACCTAGAAAGTGATTCTTAGCCAGTTGGTATAAATTATGATGGGCCTTAGACCAATATTTTTAGGTGTTGTAAATATCAGCACCAGTGCATAAATAATAATATAAAAAAGATGTAACCTCTTTTATAATTTATATAGTTTTAATTGCATATTTTTTAACTTATAATCTAATCTACTATTGGGAAAGCAACATTTTACTTATTTTTATTTTATTAAATAAAAATAATTATTTGAAAGCTATTTTCACTCTAGAACAACGGTTCTCAAATGTGGACCGTGACCCACAAGGGATCCGTAAGGAAAAATATTCGTGAAAACAATTTTTTTAATGTAAATATTACGTAGATGTTTAAATAAAAATTCCAATGAGAGAATATATTATTTAAGAAAGGAATAAAATGTTTATTCAAAACAAGAAGCAATAACAGCAAGAAAACTGACAAAGAAACCGTGCTTCGATTAAAAATATAAAATTTGATCAGGGATGAAATGAAGAAAGTGTAGCTGTTCAATTACAAAACTACAATGTGACGACAATGATAATATTTAATTGAAATAGTTTAAGTTAACAAAACCAGAAATTGTTCATGTGAAACCTTTCTTTTATTTTTTGTAAATGTATAATGTCAAGGGCTTTATGACCTTAGAATAACGTATGGGCAATAAAATTGCATCAAAACTTTCGGTGCCTCTCAAAAATATTTTGCTTATCAAAAAAAAAAAAAAAAAAAAAAAAAAAAAAAAAAAAAAAAAAAAAAAAAAAAAAAAAAAAAAAAACTTTTATTATAAATTTTGGATAACTACGTGTCTTCTCAATATATTGTAAAAATTTTATTTATTTTTTTTTTAATATTGACCAAACGGGAACTACTTCTAAAAATGTAATTTTTCGTTTAATTTTATGTTTCTCCCATACAAAGTGGTTGATATTTAAATTCAAATGGTAATGGATCAGATAAAATATTTTTTTTTCCATCCATTCAAATCCAAAAAATTAACATTACAAAATATTGAACAAACAATTTTTTCCAATCAAAAAATATTCATATATTTTTTATAAGGCCTTTATGGACGTTTTCGTAAATTAGATCCTTTTAAAATTTTGGGTTAGTATACTTATTTTTGTAAAACAAAATTTTTTGATTTTACAAAAATAAGTATCAAGATATATTAATTAGTAAAGATATATCTTGTAAACTACTTAAATATCAGTATATAACGACAGGACGATTCTGAGGTATAAAAGAAGACCTAAATTTAATGAAATAATAAAATTTAAAAATTTCCAAATATTTCTAAATTATAATCTGCTGTTTATATTCATTAAAATAGAGAAGCATTTGGGATAATATTCATGATTTTTTAAACTCATGATAAAAAGAGATTTATTTGCTTTTAAACTACACTAAAGATATCAAAATTATTAACATATAAAACCAACATAACAATTCATATTTCAAAGAATTTATTAAAGAGTTTTGTTAATTTTTAGAAAAATTAAAGCATTTTTAAATTTGTAGCACTTTTATTCCGCATACGTTAACATCATGTGAAACAAGGGAGTTAACATTTGCTAGATGGGTGCGAATTCTCTTATTTCGCAGAGAAGTTTGTGGACCATAAAAATACATTTTGTTTTAACTCAAAAATCCTTTCAAAACGAATGTCAAAAAAATACCAGATTTATTAAAAAAACCGTTAAAATGTTACCCGTGTCTTAAATTTTTAATCTGAATAAGCAGATTTAAAAGCATTTTAGCTGAAATATATTAATGCTTTCCTGCTTGTTGGCACCGAACTCCTAAAAGTATTTTTATCAACATTCAAAGAAACGATATTTTGCATTCACAGAGAATGATTTTAGATATGCAAAAAAGTTTCAAAAAACAAGACCAATGTCGCAATTATTAATGTTTATTAACTTTTTATCTTTTAAACTTCCAACGCAATGTCAAAATTGGATCGCGAAGCAAGACCTTGTGGGAACACCTGCTCTAGTACATACACATTTGTCAATTACATTTGCGTATGAGTAATATCCCAGCAAAAATTGCTGCATACCCAGAAGCAGGTTTGTAAGGGAGAGATAAAATAACTCTCCCTTATCAATCTGCTTCAAGAAGGCATGATTTTTGATCGTGATGTCCTACTTGGTAGGGCTCTTTGCTGCGCTACGTATTAGGTTCATACATGTCTTTATTATGCGCATTTTAAGGCATCNNTTTTAAGGCATCATAGATGTGATGATATCATGTCTCTTTTATGTGAATCTTTTAGAAATTCCAGAAGCTAAAAAATCATGCCATATAGAAATTATTATTTTTTCCATTTATTTGATTTGTTTTATAATTATAATAATGATTATAATAATATTAAGAAAAATCCGAAATTTTTTAGATCAGTTCATCAACTAAAATTATTTTTATTGGGGTAATCCTTAATTGTTTAATCTGCAAAAAACAAAAATTCACATTTTTTTCAAAACAAATTGAAAAATAATAAAACCCGAAATACGTTATTAACATATCATTTCTTGTATATTTTTTCTGACATTCAAGAACAAACATACTTTTTAATACTTTGAGCACTTCGACACAACTAATCAACGCAGTTGAAAATATTGCAACATCCACCTTAGCAGAACTTTTGATTTTTAATTGTAAATAAAAATTGGGGGAAGGAAGTCATTCGCTTACTCGATAAAAAAAGAAATGAGCCTAAAGTAAATTTCTCGCTTCCTTTTACAGCTTACTCAAATGCGCATCAGTGATGTGCTAACGGCAGGCATGAATAATTTTGTACTGCTTACCAGTTCCTAAAAAATTTTTTGCTGGGATGTAACATTTATATCACGTGCATTCTAGTAGTATTTTATATGTATACAGTAAGAAGCACAGATGAGCATACTTGTGTACGTTTCATTGGATAAAAATAAATGTATCTAGCTCGAAAAAATGTACGATATATTATGGATTTTTCTTTTTTAAATAGCTAAGATCGATTACACACTTCAAAAGGTTATTTAAATTAATAGCGTAACTATGTTGATTTTAAATTAGATCCATTTTTCATTACACACTTCAAAAGGCTATTTAAATTAATAGCGTAACTATGTTGATTTTTAAATTAGATCCATTTTTCATCCCCACTTTTTTAAAGGAAATACTTTTTTATCACATTCCCTAATTCTATTCTACATTAGTAAAACAAAAAAGTCAGATAAATATAGATGGAGCTCATTTTTATACCCACCATCAAAAAGATGTCGAAAAAATCGTTTAAGACCCCATAAAGTATATATATTCTGGGTCGCGGTTCGATTCTGAGTCGA
>MINK01173548.1:0-18572 GCA_001735545.1 Phormia regina
AACTTCAGACCATATTTGTTAAGATAATACCTAAGTTTCCATTGTTTTGTCAGTACCATATTTATGAATAATTTTAATTTCGTTTTGTATTATTAGAATTTAATAATTTATGTTCTTAATTTTTGTTTATTTAAGCAAATAAAAATATATACAAAATATGTACTCCAAAAAATTAAACATTTTTTTTTAATTATTTTAAATTTTTTTCCATTTATAAAAAAATAGGAAAAGTTTACATTGTATTGTCAAACACTGTATTTCAGTTCGATCTATTGTTTAAGAGAACGATTTATTACCAAACATTTTGTGTTTGGCCCCAATACAGGTCTATTCCATTGTCCCTTTTTCATATCAATTTAATATTTCATAAAATTCCTTACCCATTGCAAAATATAAAAAATAAACAAAATTTTAAAGTTTTGCATTATTAAATATGTATGTATGTTTATTTTTAATTAAGCTCCAATATGTTTTATATGTGTATATAAATTGTTTATCTGCAAGAAAAAGCCACTTCCAATTACACAAAAAATATGTATGTATGTATATAATATTATTTTTAAACATGTTTTTTTTTCAATACAGATAAAAGATATATAGAAAATAACACTTTATTTTATTGTTTAAATTCACTTAAAACCTAAATAAACAAATTTTGTTTGTATAATATAAAATGTTTTACAATCATAATAATTATTTACTTAAACGTTATTTTATTTTATGCTTAAAAAATTAAAAAGCAAACAAATCACATAATTTTTTTTATATATTTTATTTTTATTCTTTTTTTTTATAATAACAATATATATATATTTTTATGAGCAATGACAATTTTCAAAACTTTCATATAAAGGAACACTTAAAAATCATAAAGACAACAATAACAATTGCTTAAATAATAATTTATAAAATAAAAATAATAATAAGTCTTTTCTCCATTTCTGTTTTTCTTTTGTGATAAAAAAATTTCACAGTTTTTCAAGAGCCAACAACACATTTATTAAAATGTGTTGACCAATTTTTAGGGGCGGGTAAATAGGGGGGGCGTAAAAAAATTTAATTTTTTTTAATGCGAGTTAATTTTTTTTTATATTAACCAGTTAAACTGTTTATTTTTAATTTTATTTATTAAATATTTATAAAAAATGTTTTTATTTAATAATTACTAAAAAAGTGTTTAACATATTTAAGTGCATCGTAATAATGGAATGATATCGATGCTTTACTTACATGTCGGTTTTGAAAACTTTGATATTAGAAAATTTTATTATTTTTTTTTTAAATACAAAATAAAGGAATGATAACGATATGTAAAGCTTTTTAAATAGAATAGTTTTAAATAAAAATCGTTTAAATGTTACAATAAATATTAATAAAAAATAAATAAATATCCAAAACTTTATCTCAGTATAATTGTTAAATAAATATATTTTTTTTTACTTTTTTTCAAGCATATTAGATCGTTTTGGAAATTTCAAAATTTTTTACATTTTCGAAATATATAAATTTATAGAAAAAAGTTCTTTGATTTTTGTTATTAAACCTGAAGCTCCCAGGGTTATATATAATTTTTCTCTAAAATTCTCGTAAATTTTCCAAATATTTTATCTCTTCTCATTTACGTCTTAAAAAAAAAAGAAATAATAAAAAAAATAAGTTTTAAACTATTTCATCTTTTCTCTAGTTTTAAGATATATGAAATTTTTTTATTTAAAAGGTTACATTTCATTTTTGTCATTTCAAAAAAGGTCACATTTCTCGTCCTTCGATAATGATTTTTAATATTTTACATTTTTAGAAATTATATTAAAGATCGTTTGCAATATATTTTTTTTGGTATAATAATTTTCAAAATATATGATCTTTTTCGAAGTTCCATTATTTAAATGTAAAAATATTCCTAATAGAGACTTTTTCGAAAAAGGTCACATTTACGTCCTATTTGTTTTTTGAAATTTTAAACCTTTTTCGAAACAATATTTTATATTCAAAAAAAAGGTCGAAAATATCTATAATATTTTATATAATTATTTTCGAAATATATTACCCTTTACGAATTTTCAAATATCTAAAAAACTTTCATAAAAAGTTTATATTTCACGTCTCTAAAATTCCCTACTGGTTTTTAATAATGATTTTCTTTGTGTTTGAAATATTTGACCTTTTTTGAAATTAAATCAATTATACATTCGAAAAAGGTTAAAAATCTCTTTATAAATTTTCAATTTTTAAATTAGCAAAATCCCTAGCTCTAGCTTTTTTTATAGTTATTGTTTTTGAAATATTTAACCTTTTTCGCTATTAATTCAATTATACGAAAAAAGTCAAACATCTCTTTTTTTTCATTATAATTATTTTCGAAATATAACCTTTTATTAGTCCTATTCAATGTGTAAAATTTTCTTAAAAGGTAACATTTCACGTTTTTTTTGTCATATTAATAAAGAACTTTTTTCCTAAATTGTTTATAATATTTCAAATATTTCTTAACTATTAAAAGTAATTAAAATTTCAAATTATTTAACAATAAAAATTTAAACGATTTCTCTTAAAAACAAACTTTAATTTGTTAAAAAAACATATCGCAACAATTAGTTTACAAAAATCTTCTAATATCAAAGAGTTTTCTTTAATTAGTATTTTAATTAAAATTTTTAGATTTTTTTCGAGTTTAACTGGTTTTATAATCTTTTTTCTGTTTTTTTTTTCAAAGGCCATGGCTAGTTTTAGATAACTTAATTTAATTTAAAATAAATAAAAGAAATATGAGGACTAGAATAGAAATAAAAAGTTTTAACATTAATAATACTTAAACGTATAATAACAATAATTATACGTATTTGCGTACTTTTATGCAATTTTTCGAAAGGTTACATTATATTTATATAAAATATTTGTTTATATATATAAACAATTTTTTTTTCTTAATAAACCACAAAAAAAGTTTAATAATACTTTTTTTTTTTGTTTATATAATGTTTTTGTTTTAAGTTATCTTATCATTTTTTTTCTAATAATTAAAACAACAAAGAAAAAAAGTACCTGTTGTTTCACTTTAAATTCCTTAAGAATTTCACAAAAATCATTCTAATCCTCATAAATTTCAATATATTTTTTTCTTTTGTATTCACAAATAATTACCCACATTATAGTAGTTGAGAAAAATTGTTTAAAAAAAAACTAATTTAAACAATTTATTTGTAAATTACTTTGAGGTGGAATATGACTTTTGTTTATTCATTAATAACAACATGCCGGCATTCATGCCTACACTACCCCACTTAACACATTCGGACATCTGTAAAGGGAAATATATAAAAAAAAAATTGTTAATTTTACATTTCGTTCCATGTATATAGTATTTATTATATTTTATTTTACCTGACGTTTCCTGACATCCTGTTGGCGACTGCCATAGCGACACCAATATACAAAGTGCTTATTATTATTCCACAAGCTATGTTTGGCTTTGCGTGCAAAGGATATCTGTAATAAGTTAGACGAAATAAAAAAACACACACAATTACCAAGTGATTTTTAAAGTTATAAGAGTTTTATTTATATCCTACACCATATTTTTTTTGGGGCGATTATACTTATATACGAAGATCGCCTTGTCAGAGATATTTTCATCTTTTACTTTTATTAGCTCCACTTCTAATTAGTGATCCTAGTAAAAAGGTTCATTATTAGAATGGTTTTAAGGTTAAATATTTAAATTTATATTCAATATTTATCCTGTAACGGTGTCTTCGATTTTTTTTTACAAGAAATATCCTGGCGTTGATTTTATTATTTGGTAAGGGCTTTAAAATTAAAAATTCTGCTTTTAAAAATAAACTTAGTGTTTTTTTCTTTAATACTTAAGCCTACACAATAAATATTCTATAGATAATTGTAAAATATATGTTTAATTTTTCAAAGATATTCAATTTATAAAGAATAAACAAAAAAATAATAATAAAAAAATTAAAAGAGATAAAATTTAAAATCCATTTTATTTTAAAAATTGTGAGGAACTTTGTCGTCAAAAGTCTTATATTTGTAGCCTACACCACCATATAGGTGGTTGGGTTATTATGGGTTTGTGTAGAAACAAATTATCGCCTTTAAGTATAACGTTAGACTTAGAATCACTTTCTGATTCCGATTTTATGATGTCCGTCTGTCTATCTGTTCATGTAAACCTTGGGAACAAACTACAGGTCACAATTTTAAAGATATCTTTTGATGGAATTTGGCACGAATTATTATTTTGACATAAGGATTATGATCGGTCCATTATTTCAATTAGCCGCCTTATTAATATCCTACCGGGATAGGAATTCAACGATCATAAATGCTTTAAAAATAGCAATTTTTCAATGAAATTGTATAAGTGTCAATCTGTATGGCAAATTTAATCAAGATTGGTTCATAATTGAACATAGCTCCCATATAAACCCTCTTCCGGGAATGGCACTTAAATCGCCCTAAAATCGTATAGATGTTAGTATCAAGGCATTGTTCTGTATTTGTATAATTTATTTTACATTTAGTAAAAGTTTTGGTCTAATATTGGTCACAGGTCTTATTTTTAGCTCATACCCAATGGTTGTATATCATATGGTAGGTCCTGACTGACTATAGTTTCTCTCTCGTTTTTATATGAAAAAGGCCTTAACTATTTTTGTAATTTTGGTCAAATATTTGATTAGTCTGAACATACCTTAAAATATTCATAATCAATTTTGTAGAAAATAAGCAAAACGAGAGTACATCTGGGGTGCTTCGCTACCTCTATAGAATTGAAATAAAAAAGTTTAGTCTATATATTCTGCACATCTATGAGAAAATATCTTTCCAATGGTATCTTTTTTTATTAAAATCGGTTATTTAGTGGGACCGTAAAAGGGATTACGAACAATGTGTTTGCCTCTTATTTATAAAGATATGCATAAAAAATCTTAGAACTTTTGATTTTTTTAACATTTAAATTTTTGACTTTGTAAATTTTTTCTTTATTTCTTTAATATTTTAATAAAAGTTTGAACTTTAACCTTTAATTAAAGAATAGTATAACTCATAGGACTTAAGAGTGTGTTATTTTTTTCAAAAGAATTCCAGGAATGCCTTCCTTTGACATTAAAATATTGATTATGTATAGAACAAAAAACATTTTTTTTTAATAAAGAAAATACTTTAATAAAAAAATCTATTAAATTATTCTATAATAAATTTTTAAATTTAAATTAACTTAAACAAAATCGTTTAATAAGTTAAAATAGAATTATAATTTACCTGATTTCTTATATCCTTTTCATTATGTGGCGGTTTTTCTTTATCAGCAAAATTATTTATACGCAATTCCCAACCATTATTCCAAATGTCATCCAGTGACATTTTTAACATTTTAAATGTACCATTTTCACGTATTTTCACAGAAAATATTTCAATTGTTTCGGGTTTTGGTTTATTTTCTAAAAAAAAGGAAATTAAAAAAATAATAATAATTAAAATAATGGAGTGTAATTAAATTATACAAAATATATGTATATTTAAAGAAAACTAAAGTGTAAATTTTATTGTGATATATTTAAATAAAACTTTAAAAAAATTCCATTCCAGTCAAATACATATACACTTAATCTTAATTATATTTTATATATATATTTGTATAAGAATGACATTTAAAAAAAAATCTTAATAAATTTGTTGACACTAATTTAATTGTTGTACTTAAATATGTATCCAGAAAATTCATATACAAAGACATGTATTCATTTATACGTTGGATGAATAAGAAAAAAAAAAATAATAATAATGATTATTACTTTTTATTACGAAGATAATAAATTATATCAGCTATTCGCTGGGGGTATGTTTAAAATTTAAATAATTGTAATTCAACCATAAACTTGAAATGATTTCATTGAAATTTCAATAGGAATTTTGAACTGATCACATTATGATGATTAAAAAATCTGTGAAATCAACATTGTAAAGAATTTGTTTCAATCATAATAATAATAACAGGATAATAATAACAGGATAATAAATAGTTTTAATTTTTAATTTAGAAAAAAAAATGTCCACTTTTTGTTTTTTTTTATGACAAACAATTGCCTAAAAAATAATTGTTTCCAAGTTAATTAATTCATATTTAACAAAACAATTGTTATTTTAAAAATAGCACGTAAATAATATATTTTTAAAATTCTTTAAATGTTGTTTAAGTAAAATTAGATTAGATAACTTGCATTTCTTGTTTTTCTTTTTTTTATTGATAAACTCCTGGCAGCTTATTCGCATTAGAATCTTGTGATATTTTAAACAAACTCATATATTTTGTTAACATTTGTCGTTTAACGGCGATTAATTATTGATTTGATAATAAAATCATAAATTTATAATGGAATTAAAATAATAAAAATATTAATCATAATTACCTAATCTACTACGTTTAAATCTAAGTAAACATCTAAGGTACATAGATAGAGCTTTGGGGTCCAAATATTTATTATAGGGATTTAGTAAATTGCGTCTTTTTTATGAGTGTTTATTTATGGTCATAAATTATTTCTGTGTGATACTTGCATAAACAAATAAGTTATATTTTTAGCGCACTATAGATTTTCCATAAATTCAGTATTTTTCATTGTGAAATTTTCATTTTCTTAAAAAATCCCGCTTTGCGACTCCTGAATTAATATATATTTTTGTGTACTACTACACCTTACCGATCTATGTCCTTTAAAATTTTACAACTGTTAAAATTGTCACTAAAAAAAATCATATCTTCTTCGTATTGGACAACCCCTTCTTCCTGGCTGTATCTAACCTATTTTTATTTCATGAATGCAATATAATAAAAAGAAGTAGTTTCCACAAAAATAAATGGGGTAATCCCTAGTCTGACTCGGCCATATTATGTAAAACGAAAAGAACATTTGAAAAAAATTGTATCTAGTTATATTTGCTTAATTTGAATTTTGTCCTTGTATGTTGTTGAGAAATTATAAAGTATTTCTACAAAATCTTAAGACTCTTGCTGTAACAGTAATTAACTTATCTGTTAATATTTTTATATTTATGGAAGATATTCCTCTTTTTCCTATTGTAAAATAAATTATCGTATTTTACTTTCGGGACTTTCAGAATCATCTGTCTATATAGAACAGACAAACTAAGAGACTCAAATTAATTTTTTTCGCTTTTTACCTTAAAATTATAGTTTTGTAAAATGTATCTTTTTAATTAAATTTTGTTGATACAAGATTTTTTTGAAATATGCGAGTTTTTGAGATTTGAGCGTTTTTTTTTTTAAAACAAAAATATTGATTTTGTATAATTTGGTTTAACTATACTTTTTCTCTTGCTCCTATTGAAAAATAAAGTATCCGATTTTACTTACGGGGCCTTCAGGATGAAGCTGTGAAAATTTCAAAAAAGTGGGACCAGCGGGGTTTGTCTGTCTATAAGCAACAAACAAACCAACAAACACAGATTAATTTTTTGATGCTTTTTTTGCTTCTTTTTATTTGAAACTGTGTTAATACTAGATTTTTTTGAAATAAACGCGTTTTTGAGATTTTAGCGTTTTTTTTTACGAAAATATTGATTTTATATAAATTTGTTTTGACTTTTTTTAGAAATTAAGAATTTTGTTTTTAATATTGTTTCTGCAAATTTAAAATATGTTTGGAGATTATAGTGTTTTTTTAAGATTGTAGCGTTTTATTTAACCAAAAATAAAACTCGTTTTTTTTTTCTTAATTGCATTTTTAAATTGAGATATAATGAGTTTTTTACATAAGGAAGATATATTTTCTATTAAATTCAGTGTTTATGAGATTTTGACTTTTTTCTTACCCTTGGGGTAAGTTGGGGGGTTGGGGTATTATGCATTTGTGCACATAAAAGCTGATCGGACCCTCATCTTAAAGTATACTCTTCGACTCTAAATTATTTTGTTAATTTTAGTATCAAGTTAATATTTGGCACAAATAAGTTTTTTATAAATAAAAACTAAAATGCCAAATTTTACTAGAATCGTTACATTATTTACCATAGTACCCTTTTTTGGGAATCGCCATAATGTGTATAAAATCATCTAGATAATAGTATCAACACTGTATGCTGTAGAATTCATACAGAATTAGTTCTCAAAAACAATTCATAAAACGAATTTAAAACTATAAATAGCTTCTACTCTATTGGTGCCAGAATTGGTTGTGATGCCACTAGCTCCGAGGATGTCATTAAACAACCTGAAGGGGATTACAACAGTTATACAACTAATGATTTTAGAAAATGTTCTAAAATTTTTTTCAGGGGAGTAGCAAAATTGAAAAGAAAATGAATTTGTTTTATATCATAGATTAACAACTATATATTTATGTGAGAGAAAAAAACCTAATTCAATTGTCAGAAACCTAATTTATAAAAAATTAGTAAATTTTTTGAAAATTTAGTATAGGATCGCTCTCACATAAACTTCTAGTTCTATTCTATGTTTTACATTGTAAAAATTGTTTATATGATTAATTTCTGTCATAAAATAGTTTCTTAAGTCATATGTTTTTTTTTTTTTACCGTCAGTCATTGACACTTTTATTTATTTAATCTTGAAGTAATTGATTAATAATAATTGATTGTAATCATATTACACTCCTTTTTTTAAATAACATTTAATTCTGTTGTACAAAAAATAATAAAAATAATTACCAGAAAAAGTTGCAAAACAATGATAAAACGATCAATAAAAAAATAATAGTGTATTGTCAATAGTGATAAGGAAGTAATTGTTTAATTTATATTAAAAAGGCTTATTAAGTTTAATAAAAGAAATAAAAAATAAGCTGCTCTATTAAAAACAGAGAGAACAGAAAGTTGGGTAACTTAATTATATATAACATTAATTAATACAGGTGCTTTTAATTAATATTTACTTTGTTTTTAATTTAAAAATATAACACTTATTTATTTAGATGAAGTAAAATTAAGTTGTATTTAATTAGATAAACTATTTGCCAACTTCTGGCTAGGGTTTTAAGGGTTAACGAGTTAAAACTAGTTTAATCTAAACTTTATCGTTGAGTTTGATGAAGCTTTAGAAGTTTTACAGTCGTAATCAAAAAATTAATGTATGCTTGATAAAGGATTACTAACTTTTTCTTATGGAAATTTACATACAAAAAATTAGTAAACCTTTATCAAACATACATTATTATTACTTATTATTTATTTTTTTTTGAAAATTAATATGGAAATACATTTTTTTTATTAATTTTATGATAAAACTAATAAAACGATTAATTGACATTACTAAAATAAACAACTAATTAAGAGAACATTTTAAATTTATCAAAGAGTATTACCATAAATTAAGAGTATTTATATAAAGAGTGCCACAAATGCATAATTTATTTTGAAAATATTTTGGCATTTAAAACAAAGTTTTATTCGATATGATTAGTTGTAAACAATAGTCATAATAAAATAAAAAGTAAAATAATAAACCTCCACCAAAAGAATATTCGAGAATAAAATTTATTTGGTTCTCTAAATTACTTTATTATACGTAGAGCTGGTTATAAAAAAAATGATTTTAGAAATTTGCGCTTTTTTATTATTATTATTTTTTGTTGTTGTTTACCTTTTTTTGGTATTTTATTTTTTGTCTGTTTGATATTGTTGTTGTTTTTATTGTCAAAATACCAAGACCATTTAATTTTAAATTGTGCATGATTGTTAATTGGTCTAGTTATATTTTTATTTTTTTCTTTTTTTGATGTAGATTTTATAGGAATTTAAATGTGGATTTTTATTTTCATAAAATAACGAATTTGTCTTAGATTTCTGTCTTATTGAGATTAATATGAAAAAAACGTGTTTTTATATTTAGAGGTAATTTAATGGACTTCTAGGATCATAGTTGGGGCTTTTAATCTTTCGAAATTTTCTTTCGCATTTACATTATAAACAAAAATAATATGACTAAATTAAATAATAATTTTATTATTAATATAATTTTAAGTGTTCAATTGATACTTTATAGTCCACTGGAGGCAATAATGTATCAATACTTAGTTAAAGTCTGTAGACTGAATTAAAAGGCATCAGAATATAATGCATATTTTGTTGATGTCTTATCCATTGGATTTCTTTGAAAGCAGTAAAATTTGCTAAGCTTTGTTTGAGGTACCGGTGATTGGTTAGCTATGTCATTAACCTTAATCCGGTGTGAAGGACCTAATAAAAATTTTTGTTGTCTCTGGCGGATTTTATTTTAGTTTTAGTATTCTTTTTTTAAGGTTTTTGTTGAAGCCTTGAACCCTATACTTGAATCTGGTTTTGTATTGTACGTTAGACTTAAAATGTATTTAAAATGAAAATGTTTTATTGCTCCAAATCTAGAAACATGGTTATTTGAATTCAAATTTTACTTTATTATTAAAGTATTAACAAATTTTATTCCCTACTATTAGTTGATTAATTTAAATTTCTGAGTGAATCCGTCCATCTGGGTGTACACATATAAAATATTTGGTAGTAATATACACAGGCGCGGATCTAACTTAAGCTTTTGGGGGAGAAAAATAGAATGATTTTCTCAACTATTTCCTTAATATATATGTTTTAGTTTATATTTTCCATTAAACATTTTCATTTTGACGAAGGAAATTTCCTTTTTTTCCTCCCCATGGATCCGCGCCTGAATATACAGGACGCTATTTACTTTTTTAATAAGTATTGAACTAAGTTTTATGAAATAGGTTAATAATTCACTAGCTTCTACACAGAAAATTAAAATTTTCCAAAAAATTTTATTTTAAATTATTAATCAAAATATTATTCTAATTAAAAGAAATTACTCATATTCAAAAGTATTACTACAAATTAAATTGAAATTATAAATAGAAAATTCTAAAATCTAATTTCAATTACAAATAATTCATGTTAAATTATTTTATTAATTGAAACTCAACCTATGAAAAAAATTGTATATTAAATTATTCAAATTATCACTTTTTTTATTTATATTCGATTAATTATTAATTAATACAATTAAAAAATCATTGAAAACCGATAAAATGTTTTAGTTTTAGAAACAAATATTAGAAAATTTAAATTTTGATAAATATAATAATTGAAACAATTAACAAAGTAATTGGAGAAGCTTATTGTCTTTGATAAATCGTTTAATAAATCATATTTCGAAAATTTTAAATTTTTATTAAAAAATATATTTAAATAAAATTTCTTATTAAATTATTAAACAAAAATTCAAAATCTTTTTAATTATTTTTATATTTAAATTTCATTTATATTTAATTGAGCAAATTAATTATTGTTTGATTTGTAGAAAGAAAAAAAAATTGAAAATTTAAATTTTGATCACTTGAATAATTGATACAATTAAAAAAAGTGAAGCTTATTTTCTTTGATAAATCGTTTAATATTATTCGGTGTATCATTGAAAAATATATTGAAGAAAAAAATTCTATTAAATTATTAATTAGAAATTAAAAATCACATTTTTTTATAGTATCAATTATACAATTGATCAAAATTCAAAACTGCTAGCGTGCTCCCTCCTTTCTTTTTCTTCTTGTATCAATTAATAAATTAATAAAACAAAACAGGTGATAATTGAATATATATTTTCTTTATAGTTTAAATATCAATTAAGAAAATAATTGAATTAAAATCCGATTTACAATTTTTGTATGCAAAAATTAAATTGAATTAATTACAAAAATAATTTAAATCATTTTCAAATTCTAATTAATAATTTAATTGATTTTTTTCGCAAATATTTATTTCTTTATAATTTTATTTATATTTGATTACTTTATTAACTAATACAATAAGAAAACATATTTAAAAATTGTTTTATTTTTAATAAAAAAAAATAAATAAATTATAATAATAATGAGTAATTGATATAATTAAAAAAAAGTTATTGAATTAGTTTTTATTTTTAGTAAATTGATCATATTTTTTTTTCTAAGCAAATAAAAATTTAAGAATATTGTCTATCATTCAGTGTTTTCTTTTGTTAAAATTTCATTTTTAAATTATTAGAAAAAATACCAAATAAATTGTTCATCTTTAAAATTAAAAATTCCATCTTTTTTTGTTTTTGTTTTTCTTATGTCAATTTCTTTCAATTTGTGTGTTAAGCTATTGATAACATTCATTCTTTTCTATCAATTTAGTATTTGTACATATATATACACAATGCATTTTATTTACTTCCAAATCATAGATTTTTATACAATATGGGCCCCATTGTTAAACATTATTAGTTATTTAGTATGTGATGTGATGTGTGTGTATGTTTTCATGTATGTGTATCAATTTATAGGGCATTAGTGTGACGTTAAAGCTTCAAATAAATTATTTTGGCAAATATTATTTTTATATATTTTTAAAATATATACATATATGTATAAATTTCATTTAATACATTTTGTTGTTGCTAAAAGTCACGAGTATCAAACTCGTGTTATGAAGATTTTTTTCAGAAATAAATAAAGAAAAACAAAATGTTAAAATACCAACAAAAATAAAATTAATATTATATTTTATTTATGAATATTTTGTCAGTTTTTGTTTTAATTTTTTTTCGAGATCTGCATTACGCACGTACACACTTTTGACCAGTAAATATATATATTTTTATTTTTGGATGAGTTTTTTTTTATTTTCACGCCAAAAAAAAAAAAAAAAAAATAAAATAATAAATAAATAAAATTTAAAAGCATTTTTAAATATTTTTATTAAAAATTTTTATGGCATGAATTTTAATTAATGATTAAAATTTTATTTAAGATATTTAAGCTATTTAACTATGCTCAATTAAATGATTTATTAAAAAAAATATATTCCAATTACCTTAATAATTGTATCAATTAATAAAGTCATCAAAATTTAATTTTTTTTATTTTTTACTAAATATAATTTTTTATTGTAATTTATAAATTAATTGTAAACATTAATGTATCATTTTATAATAATGAATATGCCAATTTTTTTAAAATTCAATTAATAAAATAATTGATTTTTTTAAATTATTTATTCTTAAAATGATATTTAAAATGATACTTAAAAATTCCCAATTAAATAATTAAAATGAAACTTTTTTCAAAAATTAGTGACTGTCCATTCCCTGAGAGAATTTGATAAATAAAATCGCCAACTCTCTTTTATTGAGTATCTTCCGATTTTGCTAATATTTGGTCATGTGGATTAACCCTATAAAGTCATTTACAAATCAAATACTTTTTCAACAGAAAAAAAAAAAATACATTTCATAAATTCCTTTTTTAATAATAGATTATTAACTAAAATTTGTAATTAAAATTTAATTAAATATAATTATTAATATTAATTAATTCTGTGATTGGTTAAGAATTAACATCTTTAAATAATTGACAGTTCTTAAAAATATTAAGAAAAAAATTCAAAATTTTGCCTATAAAAATATAAAAAATAAAATAATTTTTTAAAATTTAAGCAAAAAGTTATAATAAAATAAATTTATTGTACTTAATAATACTCATTTTGGATTGGAAGCAAAAATCAATTAAAAATTGAATTAATATTATTAATTTCGTAATTGAAGTCGATTTTTACTTTTTTCTGTGTTATTTTTTTGAATTTCCAAAAATTTCCCGTATTTATTCACGATTTTCATTTTCCAAAAAACCAAAAAAATCGCAGAAGTAACTTTAAACTTTAATATCTCCAAAAATTTTTAACGGATTTTAAGGCTTTAAATAGCATTTATAAGAAGAACATGAACACTATAAATGTAGTAATTTAAAAAATAATATTATCTTTTAAAAATGCATTCATAATGCAAATAACCAATTCAGAATGCATTTTTGAAAAATTCAGATATTCATAGGGTATGTGGACACCAAATATTAGCAAAATCGGAAAACGTAAAAAATATTTTTTGGCCTTTCTCTCGTGGAAATTTTTTGTGTGTGTAAAATATAGTCAAATATGCTGTTAAATTTAAAATATACCAAAATATGCTCTCAAAGATAATATGTGAAACATATATTTAATAAAATACTAATTTCTTACCAATTAAATTTAAAACATTTTGTCTGAAATGAAAACAAAATCAAAAATATCGTAATCATCTTACCTTTATTAGTTTTACACAAGACGACACCAAACCATGTTGTAATTGGTGTATTATTTTCATCTTGTGAATCTATATCATCTTCATCGTCATCATCATAATCATCATGGTCGTCAACAACTTGATGATGATGATGTTGTTGATTTTGGTTTTGTTGCTGGTGATGACGATATGCTCCATTGGCCATTAACATTTGAACACTTGTTTGATGATGTTTACAAAATTCCTCAACGTCTTCGTGTTCATAACTGTCATTAGAGCTGCTACTGCTACTTCCGCTATTATTTTGTTGTCGTGTCTTATTCGTTAAACTTAATAAACGTTGACGTCTACGCTGCTGTTGTTGTGCCAATTTTCTAGCTACAGCTGCACTACTGCGTACTTCGACAATGAAGCCACACTCGACTACAGCACAGAAAATACGTTGTTCATCTGGTTTAAACCATTTGGATTCACGTAATTTTTGTACAGCCACTGAACTGCCAAATGTTTGTGCTGTTGATGTTCTGTTGAATGATATGAGACCACGGAAACCACCACCTCCACTACCACTGCCAGAGTTGTGTGAGGGGGATATATGATGGGCCACATTAACAGTACCGCCACCACCACCACCGCCATCACCGGTATTGCCATTTGTTTGTGTTTGATTAAGATGACCCTGTAAGGGCCACCATTTTAAAGATGATACAAAACTATTTGAACGATTCATATTTATAGTAGTGGTTGCCGTTGTGAGGCTTTTAAAAAATTTCTTTTAAGATAAAAAAAAGTTAAAAGTATTTCTCAAGTGTTTTCTTTTAATCAAAATGCCAAGTTTTTTTTCTATAAAATAAATTTTTCGTTAAATTTTCACGTGCGTGTATTTCACAATTCAAAAAAAATAATTAAACAAAACTTTCACTAGCTTTTCCTAATTATTTTTGTTATTTTCTATTATTTGTCTTATTTTGCGTGTAACACGATTTTTTATGTATTTTTGAAATAATTAATTTACTTTTTTTTTATTTGTTTGTTTTAAATAAATGCACTGCACTTTTAACTCTTGGTCGGTCACTTGTTGTTGTATTAAAATTATTTAGTCTTCTATCTTCTATTATTTGTCTCTTTATTTTTTTACTTCACTTTTAAAGCCGTTAGTTAAGTTACTTTTTAGTTTATAAAAATGTATTTTTTTCTTTTATTTTTTTTTTACGTATTTAACGGCACCAAAATTATTTAATATTTTTATTTAAACTTTTAGTTCCACTCTGCAAGAGATTCACAAGATAAATACCGAATATGTTGGGAAAATAGGTTTATTTAAAGCCGGTTTGTTTGCGGCTCGCTTCACATAGCGTATGTGTTTAACACATTTTATTTTACTCTTTTGATTTTCTTTTCTCATCGTGTATAGTAGTACTTATTTGTTTTTAATAAATTTCATGCTCTCTTTTGTTAGTTTGTTTCTCTCTTTTAGACAAAATAATACATACATTCACTTATTTATTAATTCACCACTAAGTAGATAGTTGGTGGTGTGTACGTGCTATGAAATGCATTCATTCGTTACGTTTACGCATATACTACCTATCAAAAGAATTTTTTTTGTTATTGTTTTGATATTAAGAGTATTGCTAATATAAGTTGTTTGGGTTCCAAAATTAGTGCAATTTTGAAGATATCTTGGTTAATATTTAAAAGAACTAATATTTCAATTCATATACAAATTGGTTATGATGGGTCTATTCATGCACCTAGTTTCTATACAAATATCATCCCGGTATAGGGGTTTAACGGTAAAGGTCCCAAATATAACAAATTTAATTTAATTTACAGGCTTCAAAAAACATTTTACAATTTTGATGTTTTGTGGTTCCAGTAGTACAAATATGGTCCAAATTTTAAATTCTATGAAGATTTTTTTAATTTTTAAGTAAATTTATAAATTTTTTTAGACATTTCTTCACATAATTAATTATAACCCAAAAAGTATTAGTCCGATATTATTAAAACGAACTTTAGAAAACAATAAATTTATACAACCATTAATCCGTTTCTATATTGCGTTTCAATTGGCTCCGTAGTTTCGGAGTTATAATAAAAATAAGCAAAAAATATATTTTTTACGTGAAAATAGCAAATTTCATAAAATTAAAACAAATCGAAAAGGGCAACAATTGTTCAGCCACGTGTAATAGCAACAAGATGAGATATGGATCATAAAAATCTATCAATTCTTTTCGCATTTATTTGCAATTAAGTGAAAATAAAAATATAAAGTTAGTAAAAAAAAACAAGCGAGTATGTTATATTCGGCTTGGCTAAATCTTTTCCAAAATTTACGTTATATCGGAGGTGGGCGGTAAGGTGGTTGACCACGCTCATTTTTTGTTTCCAAGTTTTCATTTATTCTTGAACTATTTGTATAAAAATTTCGTTGACATTTCTCCTTATATGAAAGGTGGGCGGTAAAGAAGGTGGACCACATTTTTGGTTTCCATGTTTATATTGACCCTTAAACTATTAACACAAGTTTGTTGCAGAAAAGTATGAAACGGACAACCCGTGTTTCTTGACCTGTCTTTCAAATAAATGGACCAAATTTTATAAAGTTCGGTTGTTTTATAAAAATATTTGCATATAAACAAGTTTGCAATCGTAAATTGCCTTGTTGTCTCTGTTTGGTGGTACCAAAGCAGTGTTTGTGGACTATAATAAGACACCAGCAGAATGGAATACGTATTTTCTGTGCCGCTATACACTTCATCAGCATTTGTGGTGTCTTATGCAAGGAAATATAATATAATATTACAATAAAAAAATGTGAGCAAACAAATTTATAAATCTTTTAAAAATATATCTACAATATTTTGATGATAACTCTAATCGAAGCACAGTGTGTCATATAAGGAAAATTCAATTTTAGAGATTTGTCCAATATTTATCTTAATTAATTATCGGAATAAGCTACCAATTATTCCGAAAACCATTCCACTAAAAATGGGCAGGTACAATCACTGGCACTCCCATATTAAAAAAATATTTATTAATTTCGTCACTATTTTTATATATTTTATTAAAATAAAGAAAATCTTAAATTAGAGTTGGAGACTTATTTAGTTTAAGAGTTATGGACAAAAATAAAATACAGTTAATAATAATTCCTAAGCTATAAAAAATTATAAGTGAATTTTAGTGTTGTTTTGAAAACAAGGACATTAACTATATATAATGATTTACTTTAGATCGAAAGTTTATAGGTCAAAATAAGACTTACAAGAAATAAAACATATCTCCGCAAATGATATTTTTAAAATGTTAAAAAATTTATATTATAAATTTAACTCTTCTTCATGCTGGTGCAAAATTTTATGTTGGACACTCATTTAGTTCAGAAGTTATGTAACAAAATATGAGCTGAAGTCAAATTTTGTATACACAATTTTATTTCTTTCTAAATATGTGCTTGAAACGGCATATTTTTGGACCGGGAGAAACCTTTACCCAGAAAAAATAATGATTTTAGTAACATTTGCAATACTTAATTTTAAATTTTTATAGCATTCTAGTCTGGATAATTTTGAATTTTATATGTTTTCAGCTCTGTTTCGCAACAAATAGTTTGAACACTGAGCTAACCGGGCTACTTTTCTAACAGATGTGTTTCGAGTTCTATTTAATATGATTTCAATTTTCTTGGTTTTCAAAATATTATGTGAACTTTTTTCTTCCCGAACCATGTTTCCTATCAATGATTGAATTCTAGGACCAATAATAACTGACGTATTTTTGAAAGATAACAAAATCAAAAAATGTTTCTAATAATTTTTGGGAAAAAAATTTGGTCGGAAAAAGTTCGTCTTATATGGGAAAATTATGGATGAAAATGATTGGTCAATTGTAGACCGATTTGCCAGAAATTTGAAATTCAAATTTGTACTTGCACACAAATTCATATATTTTATATTGCTATATTTTAGGAATTTATTATCGTGAAACACTTTTCAGAGAGTAAGCAAAATAATGGACTAATCATAACCAGTACCAATAGGCTTGGACTATAAGAAATCTTGGAGTCTCATTTCATTAAGTCGGGTTTCACACACAGCAATTTTTCTTGCTGCAATTCTGATTTTGTAGACGAGAGAGGTAAAGAGAATGTAAAAGTTTAGTATTCTCTTCTCAAGAAAAATTGCTGTGTGTGAACCCGGGCTAATTTATGTTAAAAATGACATTTACATCCACGAACAGTTGATCAAATGAATGGACAGATATCTTTAAACTAATTCAGAAGAGTAGTTTAAAACGTTTCAATTATTCACAGTCACACTTTATAGGAAATCTTTTGTAAAAAATTGAACTTGGTTTATCTTTTACAAAGAATAAACAAAATCTAAACTTTAATTTCTTAAATAAATATTTTATTTACTTACATGTTAATGCATTA
>MINK01173549.1:0-13282 GCA_001735545.1 Phormia regina
AAATTCTCTTAAATAACTGATCTTTTTGAAGAGAATCGTATACGAAATTGTTAAAACAGGCCCTGAGCTAACTAAACACAAATCATAATAACTCCTACTTAGAACTCCAACCGAGATACAAGCTATCAAACTTGACTACTACAAAAGCAATAAAGCTATTAGTATTTTTGTAAAGCGTTATATAAATTAGCGTTTATCTCTTCAACTATTTGTCCATTTAAAAAGAGATATATGCAAAATTGTTCATTAAAGACCTGTGCTTTTTAAAAATCTAACTTTCAAAAGCCTACTCATAACAACAGCTTAGCTACAAGCCATCAAATTTGACTGGTACAAACGCAATAAAGCTATTAGTATTTTTGTAAAGAGTTTATCTCTTAAACTATTTATCTCTCGTCAAAGTATTATAGACAAAATTAATAATAAAGAATCTATGCTTTCTAAAAATCTATCTTTCCAATACCTACCTATAATACCAACTTAGCAACAAGCCATCAAACTAGACTACTACAAACGCAATAAAGTTATTACTACTTTCTTAAAGAGATATTTAAATTAATTTTCATCTCTTAAACTATTTATTCTTCTAAAAAGAGTTACACACCAAATTGATAATAAAGAACCTGAGATTGCTAAAAATCTAACTCTGCAACACCTACTTGGAACATTAAATTAGCTACAAGCTATCAAACTAAACTACTAGAAACGTAATTAAACTATTAGTACTCTTCAAAAGAGTAATATAAGTTCGTTACTATCTCTTAAACTATTTATCCGTTTAGAAAGAGTTACATATAAAATTTATAAAACACAACATAACCTTTCTGGAAATATAACACTTCACCACTTACTTGGAATACCAACTGAACCGCAAGTTATGAAACTTGACTACTATAAATGGAAAAAGCTATTAGCAGTTTTAAAGACCAATATAAATTCACTTTNNCTCTCGACAAAGAGTTATATACCAAATTGATAAAAGAAAACATGTGCTTTCTAAAAATCTAACTTTTCAAAGCCTACTTACAACAACAATTTAGCTACAAGCTATCAAACTTGACTACTACAAACGCAATAAAGCTATTACTACTTTCTTAAAGAGATATTTAAATTCACTTTTATCTCTTAAACTATTTATCCCTCGACAAAGAGTTATGCTTAAAAATTGATAATAAAGAACCTGAAATTGCTGAAAATCTAAGTCCCCAACACCTGCTTGGAACATCAACTTAGCTACAAGCTATTAAACTTAACTACTACAAACGTAATTAAACTATTAGTACTCTTCAAAAGAGTAAAATAAATTCGTTATTATCTCTTAAACTATTTATCCGTTTAAAAAGAGTTATATACAAAATTTATAAAACACAACATGACCTTTCTGAAAATATAACATTTCACCACTTACTTGTAATACCAACTGAACTGCAAGTTATCAAACTTGACTACTATAAACGTAAAGAAGCTATTAGCGGTTTTTAAGAGTAATATAAATTGACTTTTATCTCTTAAACTATTTATCCATTTGAAAGGAATTATATACAAAATTTATTAAACAGGACCTGAGCTTTCTAAAAATCTTACTTTCCAATATTTACTTTGCACGGCAATAGAGTTACAAGCTATCAAACTTACCTGCTATAAATGGAAATAACTATTGGTACTTATTTTTCAAAAGAAAAATGTAAATTTGGCTTCATCTCTTAAACTTTTAGTACATTAAAAAAGAGTTTTACACAATATTGATAAGACAGGACTAGGACTTTCTGAAAATTTAATTTTGTAATACTTACATGGAGCAGCAATTGAACTACAAGCTAACAAACTTGACTACTACAAACCTAATAGAGCCATTATGATTTTATAAAGAAATTTTTAAATTAAGCAAATTCTCTTATGTTACTGGGTCTCCAGAAGAGAGTAGTACAAAAAACATTAATAAAATAGGATCTCAGCTTTTAGAAAATTAAACTTATGGAAATCTGCACTCAAGCAACCCACAAGTAATTAACAATTTATTGCAATTACTTTTGAAATTCATGTATTCAAACTTAAGAAGTTGTGGATCACCTGGAATTTAAACAGGATACTTATAAAAAAGATTTTCTACAAGCTTAAGTCCTGCTTAATAATTTTCTAAAACACTATATTTGTATAGAACCAGCTAATCTAGAAATTATAGTTAATATGTATTTGCAAAAGTTACAATTCATTTTAATTCCTTTTGAAATCGACATGATTAAACTTGAGACCTCGAGTATGTCCTTGTATTTAAACAGGATAATTATGATATACATTTTCCAAAAGTTTATGTCCTGCTTAATAATTTTCTAATATAATATTTTTGAATAATTTTAGTACCAACTTGATTTACAAAAGTTGTAACTCATTCCACTTTCTTTAAGCTCAAAGTGCTCCACTTTAAGGCCTTGTTGTTGTCATTGTATTTAAAGAGAGTGTGTAAAATTAAAATTTTCTCTAACTTTAGATTTTTTCTAACTTTAGATTCTGCTCTTTACATTTCTAAAACATTGCTTTTGAATTAGATCAACCGTTTTGAAATTATAATCAATTCTTATTTATGAAAGCAACAATTTATACCTATTAACTTTGAAACCAAGGTGCTCAAACTTAAGGCCTTGTATATTACCCTGTATTTAAACTGGCTACTTATTATATACATTTTTTAAAAGCTTAAGTCCTGTTTTAAAATGTTCTAATACATTATTTTGGTTTAAAACCAACAGTTTGTAAGTTATAGTCAGTTATTATTTATAAAAGTATTTTTTTCCAATTTCTTTTGCTATAAAGATGCTTTGTTGCTTTAAGGATAACCTTCTATTTAAAACTGGGTAATTATTATATACATTTTCTTAAAGCTTAAGTCCTGCTTTATATTATTTTCATATATAATTTTTGTTTAAGACCAACAGTTTGTAAGTTATAGTCAATTTTGATTTATAAAAGTAAAAATGTATTCCAATTCCTTCAGACTCTAGTGCTCAACTTTGCGACCTTGTGGTTGTCTTTGTATTTAAACAGGATGTTTAAGGTAAACATTTTCTAAAAGCCTAAGTCCTGCTTTAAAAATTTTTAATAGATTTCTTTTCAATTAAACCTATAGTTTAAAAGTTACAATCAGTTAATTTTTTGAAAAATAAAAAATTCTCCCAATTTCTTTTTTTATATTCGAGGGTTTATTTTGTGATCTTGTCATTACCCTGTATTTAAACAGGGTGTTTATAATAAACATTTTCTGAAAGCTAAAACTTTCTTTTACAATTTTATGTTTGTTTATTAAGTTTAAAGGTAATAGTCAATTTAAATTTTATAATAATTATAAATAACATTTTTTAAAGACTTTACAGTCAAAGGGGTCAACTTTCGAAGCCTGTAAATAACCCTGTTTTTAAACAGGGTGCATAATAATATATATTTTCTAAAAGCTTAAATCTTTGTCTAAAATTGTTGTTAATATTATTTTTTAATAGTTTTAAAAATTAAGCTGTTATAGGGATTCAAAATAATTCTTATTTAAAAAAATATTTCAAAATTTTGATTAAAAAATTAATTAAATTAATAAAATTCTATAAAATGAAGTAATAAATAATTAATTAATATTTTTTCTTTTAAATAGGCCTTCCATTATTTTTAATTATTTTATTTTCCTTCAGAAAAAATATTCTTTACACTCTTGACCATTTTGCTCATTAACAATTAACTGCCAAAGAAAAAAAACCTTAAGCTTTAATGTTCAATTCCAAAAGTTAAAGAAAAACTTCTTCTTCTGCTTCTTCTTCATCTGCTACTCCCTGCCAAAACAAACTTAATAATTTTATAGTTGGTAGGAATTTTTTATAGTTTAATCTCTAAGGCAGCAAGTAGCATAAGCAAAGAAAAAAAAAGTAGTAAAGATTATTTTTTTTTTTTACTTTTCCTACGCTCATTACAATTTTGTTTTATTTATTTTCATTATAATTTTTTATTACATTTTTTTTCTTTTCTGCTCTCTTTTCCCACCTCCCTGCCTCCCTCTCCCTAATTATCTTTTTCTTTCCTAATAACCGTAAAAACTTGGTAGTTATAATGTTAGTAAAAATATTTTTAGCATAAATGCAAAAATCAAAAGAGAGAGAGAGAGAGAGGAAACTAGCAGGTGGAGTATGTAAGGAAACCTTATCTAAATAGTATATTTATTTTCATATATCTTAATTATATTTTCCAGCCATTTAGTGTGTGTTTATGTGTATTAGTATGTGTGTACTTAGTTTTATTTGTTTTTGCCATAAATATGATAACTAGAAAAAGTATAAAAAAATATGATGGTTTTAGTTAGAAACTGAGGGCAGTTAAAGGGAAACTTTATTTAAATAATTTTCCAAAATCATTTCATGGATTTAATATTAAATTTTAAGCATTTTTTGCAACATTTCGGCCAGTTTTTATAATAAATAATTAACACAAAAATAGATAAAATTTTATTTTTTTTCGGTCAGTTTCGGTTATATAAAACTAGATTAAATACAAATAAATTTCAAAAATTTGGTAAAAATATTTATTTCTCTGTCATTTCTTAACATTTTAAAATAATTTTTTAACTTTTTCGTGCAGTTTTAAAAAATTTCGGTCAGTTTCGGTTATAAAATATTTAACGAAAATAGCCGAAATGAAAATTTAATCTTTTTCTTTTAGAAAAATTTAATTGTCTATCATTTCATAGCATTTTAAATTAAGATTTTAAATATAATCATGCAATATTAAACAATTTCGGCCAGTTTCGGTTATTAAATATTTAGAGAAAATAGCCGAAATAAAAATTTAATTTTGTTCTTTTTGAATTATTTAATTTTCTATAATTTCATAGCATTTTAAATTAAGATTTTAGAAATGTTCATGCAATTTTAAAGAATTTCGGTCAGTTTCGGCTATAAAAAAATTGGAAAAAATAGCTGAAATTAAAAATTTATTTATTTATTGTATAAATATTCAATTGTTTGTCATTTCTTAGCATTTTAAATTAAATTTGGAACATTTTAAAGCAAATTTAAAATTTTCGGCCAGTTTCGGTTATAAAAAAATTGGAGTAAATAGCCGAAATAAAAATTGAATTTTAGAAATATTTAATTGTCTATCATTTCATAGCATTTTAATTTAAATTTTGAACATTTTAATGCAAATTTAAAATTTTCGGCCAGTTTCGGTTACAAAAATTACGAGGAAATATTGAAAAAAAAAATAATGAATTTCGATAAAATTTTTAATTGTTAGCAATGGACCCTATTTCTTTAACGTATCGAAGCGATTTTAATATCTTTTGTTTACTTTAAAAATTTTCGGTCAGTTTCGGTTGTAAACAATTTTTGAAAAATTGCAAAATTTTACAAATTTCGTTGAAGTATGTGATTGTGTGAATTATTTTGTTACTTTCAAGCGATATTTGGAAGTTTTCGTGCAGTTTTAGAATTTTCGGTCAGTTTTGGTTTTAAAAAAATTTTGTAAAATATTAAAACATTTCTACAGTTTTTTGAAAAATGTAATTGTCTACATTATGTTGACATTTTCAAGTTAATTTTTAACATTTTCGAGTAGTATTAAAATTTTCGGTCAGTTTCGGTTTTAAAAAATTGTGTCAAATATTCAAAAGTTTCATAAATTATTTAAAGATATTCAATTTTCTCTATTTTGCGACAATTTTCAACAAATTTTTAAAGTTTTTCATGCTATTTTAAAATTTTCGGTCAGTTTTGGTTTTAAAAATATTAGTCAAATATTCCAAAATTTAAAGAATTTCTTTAAAATATTTAATTTTCTCTATTTTGTTGTAATTATCAAGAGATTTTTTTTAATTTTCTTAATGTTTTAAAATTTTCGGTCAGTTTCAAATTTAAAAATATTAGTCAAATATTCCAAAATTTAAAGAATTTCTTTAAAATATTTAATTTTTTCTATTTTGTTATAATTATCAAGAGATTTTTTTTAAATTTTCTTTATGTTTTTAAATTTTCGGTCAGTTTCGGATTTAAAAGATTTTGGTAAATCTTTTAAAATTTAAAAAATTTCTTTAAAATATTTAATTTTCTCTATTTTGTTGTAATTATCAAGAGATTTTTATAAATTTTCTTAATGTTTTAAAATTTTCGGTCAGTTTTGGATTTAAAAATATTAGTCAAATATTTCAAAATTTAAAGAATTTCTTTAAGATATTTAATTTTCCCTATTTTGTTGTAATTATCAAGTGATTTTTTTTAAATTTTCTTAATGTTTTTAAATTTTCGGTCAGTTTCGGATTTAAAAATATTAGTCAAATATTCCAAAATTTAAAGAATTTCTTTAAAATATTTAATTTTCTTTATTTTGTTGTAATTATCAAGAGATTTTTTTAAATTTTCTTAATGTTTTAAAATTTTCGGTCAGTTTCGGATTTAAAAGATTTTGTTAAATCTTTTAAAATTTAAAGAATTTGTTTAAAATATTAAATTTTTTCTATTTTGAAATATTTTCAATTGTTGTTTTCACAATTTCGTGCAGTTTTTAAAATTTCGGTCAGTTTCGGCTATAAAAAACTTAGTGAAATGTTGGAAAATTTCACGATGTTTTTTTAAAATATGTATTAGTCTGTATTATGTTGACATTTTTAGGTTATTTTTTAATATTTTGGAGCAGTCTGAGAATTTTCGGTCAGTTTCGGTTATAAAAGTTTTGGCAAATATTAAAAAAAACAAGAATTTATTATAGATATTAATTTTTTTCTATTTGAGGACATTTCCAAATGTTTTTTTTTTACTAATTTCATACAGTTTTTAAATTTCGGTCAGTTTCGGTTGGGTTAAAAAAAAAAAACAAAAAAAAATATTTTCGGTTAAATGAAATTTTAAAAAAATATTACAAAAATTTATTATTTAGTTTCGTTCAGTTTCGGTTGGGCTAAAAAACGAAAACGAAATATTTAAAATATTTTCGGTCAGTTTCGGTTAAAGATAATTTTAGAAAATATTACAAAAATTCATTATTTTGCAGGTAATTTTAATTCTTTTGGTTATTATTGACATTTGCAAATACTTTTGCATTATATTCGTGCAGTTTTTTTAATTTTCGGTCAGTTTCGGTTCAAAAAAAAATTTCGCAGATATTTCAGAAAAATTAAATTCGGTTTCATTTACAATGGAGTTTTTATTATAAAACTAAGTTTTAAGCTTTTAAGGATGTTTACAACTTTTCGGTCAATTTCGGCTATAAATTTTTTCCCTTAAAATTAAACTAAATTTAATTCTCTAATTATTTAATAATATTTTGCAATTATTGTTATTTTTTTTTTAATTACACTTACCTTGCCAGATGATGATATTGTTGATGCCGAAGGTGTACCCGATGATTGTGCACTTAAAGTAGCACGACTTGTATTCGATTGCATTGCAATAACAACAACAACAAATAACGGAAACAAGCCAAAACACAACCGAATATGGTTGTTATTTCGTTGAGGTTTTTTTTTCTTTCGTCTTCTTCTTTGTTTATACCAAATTTGTATTTGTCGTTGTAACTTTATGTAGCTTAACACGATAAAGGAAATAGAAGCAGGAAAAGTTTGTCGAGAGTTAAAAGTACAAGGGAACGCATATGATTTTATTATGGTTTTTTCTTCTTGTAAAATTTTAAAAGAAACTCAAACGCATTTTGTAGGGCAGGAATATGAATTACACGCATACACTCAAAATCACAGCAGGTAAATGTGAGTGTGTTTGGTATTTACGTTTTTTTTTCTTTTTTTTTTCACTAAGAGAACGAGCTTGTTGTGGCTGATGCTGGTTGTGGGTGTGTGTGTGTGTGGGTGAGGATAAAGAGGTGGTTAAAGTTGAGTGCTGAATATGATGACGATGTTGTTGTTATTGTTGCTGTAGTTGATTGAAGCTTTTAAAACCAGCCACCAACATCAATAAATTGTGAAAATTTAACGAGACATTTTGTTGAAAGGATTTAACATTTTTTTGTAATTTTTTTAGAATATTTTATTTATATTTATTTGGTGTAAAATTCACTTTAAATTTTTTTATATAATTTCACTCACTTCCTAAAAAAACAAACGGAAATTCATTTAGAATTTATTTATATTTAGATGATTTAAAGAAATATTGAATTTATTTTTTAAATTATTTGATTATATTATATAAATATTTATTTTATATTGAAAAAAAAAAATAATTTTGTTTCTTTTTTTTCGTTAAATAAATAACAAATTTAGCATAAAAGTCTAAATTTGTGGTTAAAAAATTGTTTATTGAAAATTTTGTTATAATTTATTATGAATTGTTAGAAATTTTCAAACTTGAGTTATTTTATGTGTATGTATGTTTAGCAAATATTTAGAGAATTTTTTTACATACTTTAAATAATTGTGTGTGTGTGTGTGTTTTAACCCACACGTTTTTAAACTTACACCTACATATATTTAAAAAGTCATGAAAAATTTATTTAACTTTAATGATTGCAGGAGATAAATAAAAAAACAACATATATTTTTTTTATTAAATTTATATTCTAAATATAACACAAATTCTAAAATTAAAAAACAATGATATTTTTAAACTTAAATTTTGTTTAAAAGTTAATAAAAAAAAAATAATGCATATTTTTAGAGAATTTTTTATTTATTTTTACATACAGGACGGATGGACGGACATTTTTATTATATGCAAACTTGAAATTTAATTAAAATTATTTAAAGGCATTTTTAAATACTTTATATATTTTTCAACAATATCTATAACTTTAAAATTTAACATATTTTCTTTAAATTTGTTCATTTCTAAAATAATGCTTAAAAATACGAAACAAATTTCAAGAGAATTTTTTTTTCACAAGAAAGACGGACTGACGGACAAGTTTGTTTTATGTAAACATGTTATTAAAATAAATTTATTTAATCGTATTTTTAAATATTTTGTATACTAATCAACGAAAGTTATAACTTTAAAAACTAACATATTTTATAATTTTGACAATTTTTAAACTTAAGCCAAAAAATAAGAAACTAATTTTCGAAAAAACATTTTTGAAGATGAAAGGACGGACTGACGGTTATGTTTGTTTTATGAAAACTTGTTATTACAATAAAATTATTTAATCATATTTTAAAACATTTTATATATTAACTAACAAAAGTTATAATTTTGAAATCGAACATAGCATTTAATTTTGACAATTTTTAAACTAAGTGCTATAATAAAAATAAAAACAAATTTTTAGAAAATGTATTTTTTATTTGTAACGCAGACAAACTGACATTTTTGTTTCATATAAACATGAAATTTATTTAGAATTATTTAATCGTATTTTTAAATTTTTTAAATTCTAAACAATAGTAACTATAACTTTAAAATCTAACAAATTATTTAATTTTGAAAATTTTTTAAACTTAAGTTCTATGTTACGCCCAAATATAAGAAGTAATTTTTCACATGAAAGGACATACTGACGGACAAGTTTGTTTCATATAAACTTTGTTATTAAAATATAATTATTTAATCATATTTTAAAACATTTTGTATATTAACCAACGATAGCTATAACTTTAAAATCGAATATAATTTTGACAATTTTTAAACTTAAGTGCTATGATAAGTAATTTTCAGAGATTTTTTCACAGATGAAAGAACGGACTGACGGAGAAGTTTGTTTCATGTAAACTTATTATTAAAATATAATTACTTAATCATATAATACTTAATTTGATGAAAATAATGTATTTTAAGATATTTTTGTATACATTCGTTGAGTTTTAAAAATTTTCGGTCAGTTTCGGCCAATAATTTTTTTATAAAAAAATAAATTTTTTATTAATTACTTTGTATTTGATAAAAATAATGTATTTTAAGATATTTTTGTAAACATTCGTTGAGTTTTAAAAATTTTCGGTCAGTTTCGGCTAACAATTTTTTTATAAAAAATTAAATTTTTTATTAATTACTTTGTATTTGACAAAAATAATGTATTTTAAGATATTTTTGTAAACTTTCGTTGAGTTTTAAAAATTTTCGGTCAGTTTCGGCTAACAATTTTTTTATAAAAAATTAATTTTTTTATTAATTACTTTTTATTTGATGAAAATATTGTATTTTAAGATATTTTTGTATACATTCGTTGAGTTTCGGCTAACAATTTTTTTATAAAACAATAATTTTTTTATTAATTACTTTGTATTTGACAAAAATAATGTATTTTAAGATATTTTTGTATACATTCGTTGAGTTTTTCAAATTTTCGGTCAGTTTCGGCTAACAATTTTTTTATAAAAAATTACATTTTTTTATTAATTACTTTTTATTTGATGAAAATAATGTATTTTAAGATATTTTTGTATACATTCGTTGAGTTTTAAAAATTTTCGGTCAATTTCGGCCAATTAAATTTTCTTATAAAAAATTAGTTTTCAATAAATTTAATGCCAAAATTAAGAAAATTCCTACGTTTTTTTTAAGATTTTCGTACTTTTGTTGAATTTAAAAAAAAAAATTTCGTTTAGTTTTGTCTAAAGAAAATTAAATTTTAATTATAAATTTTTCTATACATTAAAGTTTAAAATGCATTTATTATAACTCCTTTGTAATTATACATATGTACATATGTATGTAAATATATGTGAGAGAAGAGCCACATTTCAATGTGGCTGCTGTTTATTTCCGTTTCCTTTATTTTCCTATACAAGTTCTCTACTTTTGTTTAGTTGACTTTGCTAATGCTTGTTGTTATTGCTATTTACTGTAAACTAACACAAAAACCACAAATATTATTATACTTTAGCTTACGGTAAATGTAATGAAATAAGAAATAGAAAAAAGAAAGAGCGAGTAAGAGTAAGAGCATGAAGTAGTGGGAGTAAGAAAATGTTTGTTATACTATTGAAGTGGTTTAAATAAGAGTGTATTTTATTATAAAGAAAATGTTTATAGTATTTTTATTTCTTAATATACACATACATATACTTTTTATTTCCTTTTTTATTTTTCCTGTTATATTCAAATCTGTTTTTTTTTTTTTTGTGGTCGTTTTCTCTTGTTGGTCGCCACCTTGAACCTTAAAAACGAAAAACATTCATCATTTGGTTTGGCCACAAAAATATAAAAAAATAAAAAAAACCTGCATAAAATATTGAATAATAAATATAATATGGAAAAAATTAAATACATACATAAGTTTATATGTATATTGTTACATATAATTTTGTATGTAAATATTATTACATTTTTTTATTTATTTTTTTTTTTTTTTTTTCTTTCCATAAAAGAAAAACCTTAATATGTAAATGAAGTTTTGTAAAATTTTTAAGACCCTTTTTTTAAGTTTTTGGTATCCTCCTATAAGATTTTATTATACGTTATAAAAAAAATAATAACAAAATTGAAACTATTTTGTAGGTCATCACAAAGACTGGTCAGCTATATTTTTTATTATTTTGTAGCAAACATAACAATGTAAATAATATTTAAATTTTCTTTCCTATAAACATATGAAAAACTAACGCATATTAGAGGTAAGCAAGTATATTTCCTTTAATATATTCCTCTAGTATACGGTGTAATTTGTAACCAAAATCTTTTCAAATATATTGAAATGTTCATAAATTTATAAGAATATTATAAAAATGATATATTATTGTAACAACTGTAGTTTTTACTTGTTATTACTTTCGTTAAAAAAAAAAATATTACAAATTTCTCCAAATGAATTAAGACTAGGTTGCCATCAACAGCAGTAAAAACAAAAATAAATTGCAAAAAAAGAAAACAAAAACACTAACATAAAAAAACAAAAGTAAAATCAAGCAAAAAAAAACACACAAACATAAAAAAAAAACAAATGGCTTATCTTGAACCACAACCTTACAAAAACAGCACACACACAACACTAAAACACGCACAAAATAAAATAAAAACCAATTTCTAAATATAATTGAACATACACTCCTATCCTTGTGAGTAAAACACACAACAGACAACAATAAAACTAAAAAAAACAAAAAAAAAAACACATAAATATAAGAAAAACAATTGAAAACTTAATGTTAATTTATGTTACAAACTCATCTTTAGACAAAAAAAAAACACAAAATATAACAAATGACAACAACAGCTTCCCCCTCTTAACAGCAAATGACCAATTTTTTTATAAATAAGCCACCATCACATGTTACAACTCTCTCTCCCTTTCTCACAAAAAAACAAACATTATCTAGAAAAAACTCCAAACATTGTTTACTATTTTCCAAAGCATACTTTAAGGCTTTTTTAATTTTCTTCAAGAATTAAACCCTGCAAATGACAAAATTTGTTAAAGGATTCCTAACTAAAAAAAAACAACAAAATTACTTAAAACAAAGGGAAAAAACATTAAAAGGAGACGTGCTTGAGAATTGTTTACAAAACCAGCTTTAAATTTTTAATAAAAAAAAAGTAATTAAAGTAAAAAAAGTATCTATCTGCCTTTAAAGAATAAACGTGATGCAAAACTAAACCTTTACTATGCCCCCAAACATAAACATTTCTAAACTATAATATTCGGAATAGTAATTAATGAAAAAATATAAAATATAACAGACTATAATCTAGCCTCTAGTACATAGTACAGTGTAGCCTATAATACAGACTACAGTCTAGTCAATAGTACAGAGTATAGTCTAGTCAATAGCACAGTGTATAGTCTAATCAGTAGTACAGAGCAAAGTGTAGCCTATAGTACAGAGCAAAGTGCAGCCTATAGTACAGAGCAAAGTGTAGCCTATAGTACAGAGCAAAGTGTAGCCTATAGTACAGAGCAAAGTGTAGCCTATAGTACAGAGCAAAGTATAGCCTATAGTACAGAGCAAAGTCTAGCCTATAGTACAGACTATAGTCTAGCCTATAGTACAGACTATAGTCTAGCCTATAGTACAGACTATAGTACAGACTATAGTCTAGCCTATAGTACAGACTATAGTCTAGCCTATAGTACAGACTTAGTTAGCCATAGGTACCGGACTATAGTCTTAGCCTATAGTTACAGACTTATAGTCTAGCCTATAGTACAGACTATAGTCCTAGCCTATAGTACAGACTATAGTCTAGCCTATAGTGTACGGACTAAGTCTAGCCTATAGTACAGACTTAGTTCTAGCCTTATCGTACAGACTTTAGTCTAGCCTATAGTACAGACTATAGTCGTAGCCTATAGACAGACTATAGTCTAGCCTACTATGGTTAGCAGACTATAGTCGTAGCCTATAGTACAGACCTTCATTTCATGAGCCTTT
>MINK01173550.1:7110-30018 GCA_001735545.1 Phormia regina
GTATCTTCTATACTATGGAAGCTTTAACGAAAATCATCTTGTAGTCACCCTGACGAGACGAGTCAAAATTTACTTTTATGAGAATATGTATAAAAGTTTAAAAAATTGTAATTATTATAAATAAAGTACGATTTCAAAGGGTTGTATATTTCTGTGAAGTGCTTGGCCAGATAAAGTAAAAATAAGCTTACAAACTTTTACGATTGAATTTTGGATTTTTTGCTCCGAATTTATTTTCTTTTTCGGGAATAAGTCCTGGGGTACATCAAGGAATTTTTATACCCTAAACCACCTTAATTATATTATAGAAATAATTATCCAACGCCCACCTTAAAGAATAACAATCGACTCAGAATCACTTTTTAAATTGATCTATCGTCTGGCTGGCTGGCTGTGCATGTAAACTTTTTGCACAATGTTCAAGGCGCAATTTTGATGCTAATTCAATGAAATTTGGTATGTGGGTTAATATTTTCATCTAGCCCCCATGAAAATGTCCGCCTGAAACAGGGTTTCAACACTCAAAACGCCTTAACATAGGAAAATCTAAAGGAAATTCGGTGAAAAAAAGTTTTATACAAGTGTCAATATTTGTACCAAATTTTATGAAAACCGTCACAAATAACATTTTTATAAGGATAAATGACAGTGAAAAATTATATGAAGATCAGTTTATGATTGACCATAGATAGAATCCATATACGGCTCAATTTCGGGAATCACCCAAAAGTTCATCAAAACATGTTAGTATCAACGTTTTGGTTTATTGATTTTGGTCCTGATCGGCCTACTATTTCCCTAGCACCCATACAAATGTTCTCCCTGAATAGAGTATTAACTCTCAAAATTAGCTTTAAAATTTTAATATTTTTATTAAATTTAAGACAAATAAGTAATTAAGTTATGTAAGTACAGATCCGTATGCCAAATTTTATGAATATCGGTTCATAATTGTCCATATAAACCCCTCATTGAAAATAGCATTAATGTGCATAAATAACATAGAAATGTTAATATCAATTTAATATTCTACAAAAATAATATTTTTATGACATTGCAAAATTTTATGAAGATTGGTGCATAATTGACCATAGCTCCCATACACGTCTCAATTTCGGGAATAATCCAAAAGTTCATCAAAATATGTGAATCTTAGTATCAACGTAATATTCAGTATTCATATTTTTTATATTACACTTAACACTAGTATAAGTTCATAATTGGTTCCTTCCCGAATTTTGGTACATATAGGTAATGTTGTAGGGTATCATATGTTCGGGCTTAATCAACTCTACTCTCGTTTTAATATTATTTAATTTGACATATATTTTCCAATCATTTCAATTCGAATAAACGGGTAAGATATTCAGAGTCAATACTATGAAATATTGATATTTGGCTAATAAAAAAAGTTACCGAAATTTATTGAGCAGAACTCAAATTGTTAGATATATTTTTGTTTTAATTACACATAGCAAGTACTCACGTACACCTTTTTAAAGTTTTTAAGCTTTATTCGTCTTTTAAACCCTCATATTTTTTAATCAGAAAGAAACACGAGTCTTCAACTTTCTGATTTGAGAAACACATCCAATTTGAATTTAGTCCTTTTTAAAATTAAATCACTAAATACTTCAAAAAAGATTTCCCAGGCATATTTTGTTAATAATTTCGAATCAAATAATGTAGGGTACAATTATTTTTTTATGCATATAGAGTGTCTTTAAAATTGTATATATACACTATAAGTCACGTTTTCTTTTCTTTTATATTCAAGTGTAAATGTTTTATGTACTTTCATGCCTCTCCTTTAAAGTTTATAACTTTTTAAAATCTTTTTATAAACACTTAATAATTTAAGGACATTTTTCAATCTTTTGATGATGTCAAAGTAACAAAAATTATTAGCTTTAACTTTAATACGACAACAAAATATTGTATGCATAAAGCCTAAGAAAATGCATAAACAACACAACAAAATACAGAAACTATAAGAAAACTTTAAATAAAAAATACTTATACAATCTCCCAGCCACTAAATCTAAAAGGAGGCTCAAAAAGCCATAGATGTTGTTATAAACAAACAAACAAACTTTTACATATATATGTATATGTATGTATGTATATGCAAAAGCGGTGGACAAGCGTTTTTTAAAAGCTTATATATGAGGTCCACATGAAGACCAACCGGTGAGGTGTTGTTTGGTGAAAAATTATGGAAACATACTTGCATACTAACTGCAAGTCTAACACACGCCAATACGCTTTTAAGTATTTATGTACAATTTTCATAGTTGTATGGGTGCTTAGTTAAAAAATGGCAAAAAAAAGTTAAAATTCATAACTCGCTTTAATCATGGTGTGGTCCATGTTGTGTTAACTATTTCCTAAGGTGTCACACACTATGGGTGGTCCCAGGCAATTCCATTTTCTGGTTCTACGTTGCCGTCGTGTGTGCCTCATCAATTTGTTTTGTGAATGTAAGTGTGAATGCTTAAAATGAGTTTGACAATTTATATTTGTTACCCAGTAAATATTAAGATATTGGAAAAAAATAATAATATAACACAATTTGTGTTTAGTTTTTTAATTAAAGAAAGTTTTTATTATATTTTTTTACTTTTGTTTTTTTATTGTTTTTAGTAGTAAATTGTTTCACGTTTTATTAAATATGGCAGCAAAACTTATTTTTATTAATATTTAATTATTGATTTTGACTAAATGTTTATGGGGTTAGTTTAATATTAATCATGTAAAATATTTATTTGTAAGTAAATAAATTAGAAAACCTGTAAAATATTTAGTATGACTAACTAAAGAATAGTTAGTATAGTGTTATGTTATTGGCCTCTCAATATGCTTTCAAAGTTTTTATTGAAAAAAAGCTATTTAGAATGGCTTTAGCTTTATCAGTCAAATTTTTATTATAACTTCCATTTTCTCTAATTTAACTGGCTTTAGCTAGAAAAAAAAATAATAATAATAATAAATTGTCTACGGTAAATTTAATTACCTTGAAACTCAACTAATTTCATTGGCCAAAAGAAAAAAAAAACAAATTTGTTCATCCTCTTTCAAAAAATATATGAGCTAGAGGGAATTAGATCTCCTAAACATCTCCTATTTCCACGTTTTCATTATTACAACACAATTAAAATACTGAAAATTGCCTTTAAGGTACTATAAGACTTTTTTTATCTATAGAATAGTTTCGAAGTAACTGGGAAGCTAATATTATAAATATTATAATAATATTATAAAATAAAACCGTAAAACATATCAGTTTAAGAAACCGGAAAATTTTGTACTAATTTTATAATTTGAATTTGACGAACTAAAGAAGAAATCTGCTTTAGTTCGTCAGAGTAGGGAGAACATTTATTTTTAAATTCGTTAGGAACAAACTTTTTATTCGAGTTAAACTTACTTTTTTAAATGACTATTATTTTGTCTTTACCTTTGTATTCCTGCTCATAACCAGAAATAAAATAAAAATAATAATGTAGTTTTTTAGAAACCAATGTGTCACAGTGGTCCCAAATAAAGTTTTTTAAATAATTCAGAGAGCATCCGATTTAGTTTTCAACACATTTGCGTTAAGATTTCTTTTGAAAACAAAGCAAAAATTTTGCAGTCCAGAACAAAAAATATATATTTAGAAGTCGAAGAATATTATCACAACCTTTTTGAAAAATAATGTAAAAAATTATTTTTTTTAAGTTTCAAATTCAGATAAGTAAACATTTTTATTGGATATATTTCTTGCAGAAATATTATTTAGAATTTTGTAATGACTCTAGTGATTTTTTTTTTAATTTAATTTTAAGGTCTAAATTGAAAAAAATTAAATTTAAAAAATTAAAAACAAATGTCGAAAATGAAGATACAAATTTCTTCGACCAAAATATCTATTAAACTAAAAGAGATAACCTAAATATGTAAGCATGTTTTTGTAGAGATTTACAAGGACAATTCATATGCAATTGTCTGCTGTTTTAACTTTCTATCACGAACACGATTAATAACCAGAGTAGGAAGAATACTTATTTTCAAATTTTCATTCAACGAATTTAAATTTAGTTTTTAAAACGACTTCTTTTTTATGTAATAATGCATTCTTGCTCACATCCACTAAAACAAATAATAATAGTAAATTTTGGGATTAAAATTAAATAAAATCATATTTTTTTAAATAAAATTTGTTTTAATTTTTAATAAACATTTATTATTACTTTCTATCACGAACATGATTAATACCCAGAGTAGGAAGAATGCTCATTTTAAAATTCGTTAAAAACAAACTTTTCATTCAACGAATTTAACTTTAATTTTTAAAGAGTCTTTTATTCTTATGTAGTATTGCATTTTTGGCCACAGCCACAAAAACAAATAACAATAGTAAATTTTGAGATTAAAATTAAGTAAAACAAATTTTATTAAAAAACATGATTCTATTTTTTAAATTCTTGAAAACAATTTCTAAATCTAAAGAAAAATCAATCATTTCGTAATGAAATTCGTTCGAAAAAACATATATTTAACTAATTTTACCTCAATTTTTCCCTTTAAAATGCATCCTTGCTCATAACAATGAATCAAAAATAATAATGGAATTAAAAGTAAATAAAACAAAAAAATTTAATTTTATCATTAAAATTCTCGAAAATAATTTCTAAAACAGAAAAGGGTTTAAAATTGTCATTTTGAATTTGTTGGTACTTTTAAATCTGCATAATGTAGGTATATATTAGCCAAGCAACGTCACTAAGATGAAAAACATAGAATTCATACCATTTCTGATTTTTGCAGTTGAAGTAAATATCTTGCTTTAAGAAACTTTAATGAGATAATATAAAAAACTAAGATTTTTGTAAAATAAATTTCGCAAGTCCTCAAAAACTAAGAATATGAAAAAATGGAAAATTTCACATTTTTGCATATAAAATCCACATTTTCCCGATTTTCCGCATCAATTTCACTAAAGTCTAATTATTTTCTCTTTTTTGGCGATATTTTTTAATAAAATAAAAATAAAAATCATATTTATTTTTAAAAAATGTTCTTTTGTGCTTTAATTAAACGTTATAAACAAAAATAACAAGAAATACATTTAAATATACACGACAATAAGTTTAATCCATACGTTCTTTAATCCAATCGAAAAATTGACTAACACGTGTATAGACATCTGGACTATTGGAGGCACAAAAAGCAGTACCATAAGAAACCACACCAACCTGTTTTAGTTTACCATCCTTATTCATAACCAAAGGACCACCAGAATCACCCTAAAAAAATATTTTTAATTAAAATTTGTTTTAAATTGAAATATTTTAAACTTGATAAAATCTCTTACATTACAAGCTCCCTTTCCAAAACGTTCCAAGGCACATATTTCAGTTTCCGTCAATTGTTTCATCGTTCTCTTACATTGTTCGTTTGATATAGTTCGATATTCTAATCTTTGTAATTCCTTAGGATAACGAGCCAAAATTCCATTACCAAAATGATGTACTGAACCCCAGCCAGTTAATACCACTTCTTGCTTTTCACCAACTGGTTCATAATCAAAAACATCAATAACATCTATGCGTTTACCATCCATTTCCAAAGGTGGATCAATAGTTAATATAGCAATATCACTAGTTACTAGTTCCTGATAGTTTTCGTGCATTTCAAAGCATTTTACTTGACTTCTTGTACCCGTTTTATCGTTAAGATTATTTAAACCAGCCACAACAGATATTCTTGAAGGATCTTGACCATTAACACAATGGGCTGCGGTAAGTATACGATTTGGTGATATTATTGAACCTCCACAAAAATGACCATATTGACCATTATTTCTACGGTATTGCATAGAAATTTGATAGGGTATATATTCATCCGGTTTGACACTATAGCCACCTACTATACGTTCTTGAGAGTTGGAGTTTTCAAGTTCTTCAAAATACGCTTCCACTAAATAATAATTAAATATTGAATAAATTACTTCTATAAAGAATATTTTAGTTTTTACTTACAATCCAATACTTCATTAGTAGGCACAGCAGTAGAAGTCTTAAGGACTAATGTTACCAAAAGTAAAACCAAATGTTTTACAAACATGTTGCTTATTCTATATCAAAAACTAATTTGTTGATTTTATTGTTTTAATACCGAGTTTTTATAGCAAATAACTTAAGTAGCAATTAAATCACTGATTAATTATAACAATGGGGTATTAGCTATGCACTATTTAATTACTAAATGCATAGTTCCCGATAAACCCTTAACTATAACATGACACCAAAATACTTGAAAATACGATAATATTTAAGTAGGTGTTGTAAATAGTTTTTGATAATAATATTATCACTTTAATTCCAATACCTGCTGCTATTATTTATTTACCTATTTCAATGTTAAATGTACTACTTATGTCTATACGTTTTAGTATTGTAAAAACTTTGAGTAACCAGTGTTGCCAGAACTTGAGAAAAAAAGAAGCTAAATTTATTAAACAATAAAGCCAAAAAAGCTAATATATTGTCTTATTAAAAAATACATTTATTTGTTAGTACTACTTACTAATTAACAGAGTTGGGGGTAGTGCACTAAATTGTGAGTGCATTCAGCTTTTCACTAAATCGCACTATAGTGAAAAAATTTTGATTTTTAACTATTTGCCACCACTATAGTTATAGTGAAATAAATTTTTCTTACTAAACATAAATGTGAAATGTTTTTCTTCACTACATATGTACTTGACATTTTTCCAAATCAATCTCAACTCAAAAAACTAATTTTTTCAAATTTAAAATTGTTTTAGAACAACACTACAATTTCTTTTAGTGTGTGAAATTTTATAAGCGTATTTGTGCATATTGAGGGATCTTTTTATAAACGAGTAACCTTACCGTCCGATTCATAATTCCAAATACCGAAAGTCTAAAGTTAGAGAGATAAAATGTTGGTCACCCGAAAAATATATCCATTACGAAGGGATTTTTGGAAATTATAATATTTAAGTTTAAAATTATTGTGATTAGTCTTTATTTTGTATTTGGTGAAGAAAGTTTAAACAAATATTAAATCTTTTAATTTAGTGAACAATTTTTAAGTTGCACTAACATTAGTGGAGGGTTGTTTTTTGCACTAAAGTATTTAGTGAAGAAAAAAATGTTGCACTATGCTTAAACTGAAAAAATTTTAACTATCACTAATTAATTTTAGTGGAAAAAAATATTTTTTCACTCCCACTATGTTGAGTGAAGCTGATATTTTTTAACTCACCACTAAAAAGTAAAAATTGTAGTTAAAAATTTTGCACTTTCACTAAGTGTTAGTGGAAACTGCATATTTAGTGCACTACCCCCAACTCTGCTAATTAATACAAAAAATGCTTTAATAAAAGCTAGAAGCTTAAACGAAAATTTTGAAGCTTAAAGCAAAATAAAAAGCCTGGATTTAGCCTTAAAAAGGCTAAACTGCATAAAAGTTTTAAGAAAGACAATAAAATTTAAATATATGTTTTCTTAATTGTGAGTAAAATCAAGATCAATTTTTATAAAAAAAGAAAACTAATATCCAGTTTTTATAAGACAAGCGGAAAATTTGTCTCGACAAAATGTATGAAAAACAACATATATTTTGACAAGTCAATTTTTTCGTTTGTCTTATAAAAACTGGGGATAAATGTTTGCTTGTTTAAATTAAAAAAATAATTTTTTATTAAAAAATTTTCGTAAAAAGAAGTCTCCAAGAGCGATTTAACATAAATCAGACAATCTTAGTTTGTGTCTTTTTCCAATTTAAACAAATTGTTGTGGAGTTATAGTGAAATATATGAATTAGTGTAAACGCATTATTAATAGGGTCATATTAGTCATGTGCACGTAACGTTTTTTTTTTATAAAATATAACTATCTTTTAATTTCTATAACTATTGAACCCTTAGAGATATCTCCATAGAATATACATTTTTTTAACTTGTTGGCCTTACTATTGCTTCTACAACCCTTTATTATATTTGGATATAAAAAAATATTGTTTCAAGAATCCGTTAAAAGTTATATTAATCTGAAACTTTAAAAAATTTTGATATTTTTAGGATTTTTTTCCAAAAAATGGCAATATTTATATTATAATTTTTTTAAGGTTTTCGAAAGAAATCTTAATGCAAATGCATGTAAAGTAAGTCTGTAGGAGATTAAGGCAAAAGTCAATTTTTTTATTTTTTTTCCATTTTTTATGTTCTTAAATTGCAAAGCTGGGATTAACTTAAAATCATTTCAATCATATAGATATACCTTACAATTTTCTCACCGAGTCCTCTTATAACGACAGAGTCATCATTTCAATAAAAAAAAAAAAAATTTTAACAAGTTTTACATGGATTGGAATTTTGGGTGTTTACATGTAAACATTAGGTATTCTGCTTTAATTTCAATAAAATAGTATTTAAATTTTATAAAAGTTTAATATTATTAAACGAGAGAAAAATGTATAGTCGGTCAAGTTCGACCATATGATATCCTATTGCCTATGTGTAATAAAATTCGGGAAGGGTCCAATTATGGGCCCATACTTGTATTAATTGTGAAATAAAAATACCAATACAGAATATTACAGTATACTAAGATTCACATGAATTTATGAATTTTTGGGTTTGAGTTTTTGAGTGTTGAAACCCTCTTTCGGGTCTAGGTGAAATAAAAAACCAATCACAACCAATTTAATTTCGCCTTTATAATATAAAAGTCTATTGTACCATATTTCATTGAATTACCTTCAAAATTACGACCTGTACTTTGTACACAAAATTTACGTGGACAGCCAACCAGAAGGACGGACGGACATCGTTAGATCGATTTAAAAAGCGATTTAGGCTCGATAAAATTTTCAAATTCGTTGCTGTTTAGTTTTTATTACGGTTCAAGAGTTCATTTTTTTTTTAATTTCAAAGAATTTTTTGCAAATGAAATACATCAATTATACATGGTATTTTATTATATAAATCGCTTTCTATCTAATTCAATTTTTATTATTGCAACAAAAAATATAAAAACTATTCCTTCTCATATTTTTTTTTTTCAGTGCATTTTGTACTCATTTCAATATCTTCAGCGAGATAAATGAAAGCAGCCAAATGTAACCAAATTTTGAGCAAAATGTTAATTTTCTCAGGAATCTTTCAAGGCCCCTCTACCATTTTTTTATGTTGTTGAAAACATTTTATTGAGTGAGATGGGTCTGGTATATACAAAAAATTTACCGCTTTCCTATATAATTAAATGTTTATTATTGTAACAAAAAAATATAAATGCAATTCCTCCAACTTCATCTTAAAATATTAATATTAAAGAAATCGATTACCAAATATTATTTCATGGTCCCACTACAATTTTTTGATGTTGTTACCAGCATTTTAATGGGTGAAATAAGTCTGGTATATCTAAAAATAATATGAATAGGGTTTAACAAAAATATATATAAATAATTCATTCAATCAAAAACTTACTCAAATTTGTGTCTCTCCACCAAAATAATTATGAATTTGTAGTTACTAAAAATTGTAAAAAAAATAAAATGTATAAAAGTAGTTTCCAATTAATCACTTGATGTAATCAATCAAGTAGATGATTGAATGAATTAAAAATGTGTATAGGAAATAAAATCATACCAAAATTTATTGTTTATTTTAATTTTACTTGAATATATTAATTGAATCTTGATAAAAATTTAAACAATTGTGTTAACTAAATAAAAAAGACGGTGATAATTTTTTCTGTGCAAAACAAAAATCCTAGAAATACTTCTATAAAAATCCTATCCCCTGCCTTTCATTTCCCATTATATTTTGCCTTTATCACTTTGCCTTGAATAATGAACAAAAACTGATTAATTGTCTTATGGCTGCAAGCGATTGGGACAATTTTAAATATCATTGCCACCTGTTGATTAATTTATTACTTAAGTAATTGAAAATTTTGTTTAACGACAATTTGGAAATAGTTATAAATATATACCTATTAAAGGTCATTCTGTAACACTAAATTTAAAGAGACACAATAATTTATTTGTAAAAAAATAATCACAAATAATATATTGTAATTTACATAATTCATTAATTTAATGTACATTTTTATTTACTTATATGTAGTCATGATTATATGTATTAAATAAAATGTCTACTCCCATATTTACACATACAACTCTAAATATTTATAAATACAAAAACAAAAAGACAGAAATCTACATATACACAAAAAAATGTTGTATATGTATGAATTACATTTGCATATAATTTTAATGGCAATTGAGTTTTCAAACAACTGCCATGTGCCACCCAATCTCCAAAAATGGCCAGTTAAATGTTTCTATCAACTGCCACATTAAACTTCATGACATGGAGAGTAGAGTTGTGTGTCGGTTTTTATTTAGTTTTTATTTTGTTAATTTTTCATTGTTGTCATTGTTAAATATTGGTCATGCTGTCTGAAGTCATGATATTTACTAGTATGTTAATATGTGTGCTATTTTTTTACTCACCATTCAAAAAGGTGGGGTATATTGATTGGGTTTGTCCTTTTGTCTGTAATATGAAGAAATAATTGTTTCCCATAAGGTCCTAGTAAAACTCCGACTCGCTCTAATAATATCGAATGTTATGGGCTAGAGGCGAACTACCTAAGGGATATAAGGTTTGTCTAGTATTGAAATAGGGTTAAACGGTTGATAAATATCCGCCAATAGTTTTTACAAAAAAATGTACAAAAAATTCTAAAATCACTGAAAACTCGTAGTCCAAAAATCATGAGAATGATTAACGCCCATATCCCATTTTAAGTGGAATTTAAAATGATAAAAGAATATAACTTTTCCACTTGTCTAAGTACACATATTCACACATAGAAAAACGAGAGAAAGAATCGGACAAGCTCGACCATATTGTGTACCAGAATATTACGTCGATACTAAGATTCTCATGTATTTATGAACTTTTGATTTATACCCGAAATTTGTCTGGGATTTATTCACGTTAAAGTTATTTTCGAAATATATTAATTTTTAAAGTAATCTTGAGTGTTAAAACTTAATTCCGGGAGGACATTTGTATGGGGGCTATGTGAAATAATGAACCAAACATAACCAATTTCATTAGGCTAGCTGTACTTTTTTCACAAGATTTGCATGGACGGACAGCCAGCCTGCCGACCAGGCGGACGGAAGGACATCGTTAAACTAACTTAGAAAGAGAATCTGAGTCGATCGGTATAACTTAAGGTGGGGGATCCGATAATTTTTTTCTATGCCTTACAAACACCAGCACAAACGCATAATACCACAACCGTTTATGGTGGTACAGGGTATAAATATAGTTGAACATTTTTATAATAATCATATCATGATTAAAGTTTTTTTAATAATATTATTATTACCATTTTATTTTTATAGAAGTAAGTTTCTGTAAATTGTGTTCCAATAAAGTATATAATATAATAATCACCTACATAATGCTCTTTTACATAATTCTAATGTTAACATATTTTGATTGTATAACATTTTCATAATCAAATCATGTTTGTTACAATGTCAGTAAGGCCAAATGCAAAATAAATATTAATAAGCCTGGGTCTCTGAAACCACTTAACCGATTTAAATGAAACTTGGAACATCGGACTTATGTTTTAAGGATATTGTTGTCTAGAGTATGTAAGTGAAGAGCGGACAGAGCTACACGCGGTCAAAGTTGACCACCTCGGAAAATTTCCTCGTGTGACTAAACTTATAAGAAGGCTGTTATAATATTTAGCAAAACCTTTAGAAACATATTGAATTTTCTAAATTAATTTATAGATTTGACAAACTCAATAATAATTTTGTTACAAACTCAAAAAATTGTATTTATCATCCAAAGTTTACCAGTTTATGGAAACATAAAAGGGAAACGTTTTTATTTTATAATATTCTTTATAATATTCTTTTTATACACAACCTACTTATGTATATTTTATACAATTCGTTTAACCAACGAAAAGTATGATTGATAATAAAGTCATAATTCATTAAACATATTTTGATCTTCTTAAAATTCCACTTTATTAACAGTAATTATTTATATTTTTACGCCATTTCTACATTCAGCACTATCAGCACAAACTTTCATTTGCCTTAAGACATTCTTGGTTCAGTTTCTTTGTGTCATTTAGTTTCTTCCTTTTTTTATATATATATTTCAGTTATAGTTTATGACCAATCAGGCAATAAATTGGCATTTAATTTAATACAAATTGAATTACGATTTACGAATTTATGCGGAACCCCCACAGCGTTAATTTTCAATCAAAATTGCAATCCGCAAAATTGTTATGAATTCCACTTTATTGTTGGACCAATACACACAAATTATTTTAACTTTTTTTGTTTCTTTTGAATAATTTTATGGTGATGAGGAAGAAAAAATAACGATGAATAAAAGAAATTTGTTTTTGAATATTATTTTGTGTCTTTAAGGTACAAAGGTAACTGTATGATAATTGTGCTCCTTCTCCAAAAATAAAAAAATGTAAAATAAAATAAATATCACTTTCTTATAAAAAGCTAAGGAAAGAGGGCAAAAAAAAAAGTTGAAAATGCCACACTGTGTATATAGATTATCAAATTGATTCCAATTAACACTTGCCACCGCAGGAAACAAAAATGAAATCAACCAAAGTTGTAAATAATTTTACTTTTATAATGGTAGAGAATGAGGCAAAATACAAATAAATTTACCAGTTATAAGTATAAATAATATAATGCTAAATAAATGTTAAGTTTATACGACAAATATGCTCAAAGAATATACAACAAAGATGACACTTTTAACCCTTTAAGAACAATCAAGTTGAAATGTGTCAAAGAAATTTACCAAAGGTTAAAGAGGGTTAATTGTTAGCGACAGATGGTTTTTTGAAATCCTTTTATTTAGAACTAAAAATATATCAGTATTATTGAAGAATCTTTAAAACCAATTCTATAATCTTTAAGTTTATAACAGTTAAGAGTTATTTTATTATATATATATCATGATGCTTTTGCCGTAAATTGTAAAATTTGTTCATCATAAACATTTGTTTCTTTTGCTATAACCAAAACGTAACAACACAATGCGTTGAATGTTTGTTTGATTGTTTTTTGGTTAAGCAAAAGTTTATGTGCGCTTGCGCTGTGATACGCTCCAGGGTGTTAAAACTACTTTAGCATAAACGTTTTGTCATTTTATTTATTTCCATTGCCATAAGTTTTATATGTGTTGGATTCTATTTTTATTCTTTTTTTTTGGCGCAGTTCGTGTGAAATGATAAATAATCCATAATTTCATTTGGCATTCAATTTCATTTTGTGTGACACATAAATTACGTATTAACGCTTTAAGCTCTCTACAGTTCAGTCTTTTTTTTACAAAGAGACTGATTTAGAGCTTTTCTTTACTGTGTTTTTAAAGATGTTAAATATAGTTTGGTAATAAATGTCTGTCTCTTGAGAATGTGTGAAATATGTTTTATAATTTTTATTTTATTCGTAAAAATTTAAGGAATTTTTGTTAAGGATAAAAAGTTTTTAAATTTTTTTTTAATTCTTGATAAAACATTTTTCATGACTTTCAAACTAACTAAGTTACATCACTAAAAACAACTACATCATATAGGAAACGAAGTAAATTAAATTGAACTTCATGGTATTGCATCAGAAATTGTTCATTGTTGTTCATACAGCTTTCCTAAAATATATAAGTGTTCTGTGGAAATGTTTTTGGAATTTCCATATATAGAGAAAATATTTGCACAAAACTTTTAAAATGCATCTTTAGTTCCCTAGCATCTATTAAAAATATCAAGTCTGGTACATTTTGATCAAAATTAGTTTCGATTTTTTTCCGTAATAGGTCCCAAAAAATTGTTATTCCCAGCTTAATATAGAAAAAATATTTCAATAATTGTCTTTCATGAAATTTTTGCGCACAAGGTTTATCGTCCAGTCAGACGGACGGACATCATTAGATCGATTTAATCTATGATTCTGAGTCGATTGGTATAAAAATGGTTATAAAAATCAGCACAAACACATAATACCCCAACCACCTATGGTGGTGTAGGGTATAATTTTGTAGGGTATATGTCTGTCCACTTCTCAGCCGGTATGTCTGCTGAAAACAGAATAGAACTCGAACCTAGACGGACGAAAATTTTATCCTTTATAAGATATGTTTGATATTGACAATGGGCAACATCGGTTAATAAACAAAACCGTTATGGGCTATATACTAGAGACATTGGGTGTTCTTGACAATGAAATTTTGTATGGATAGTTTGTGGGTGGATATAAACTTGAAAACCAAAAAACGGTGATACCGCCTACATCTCATATAAGGTGAATCGCCTACCAAGGACATATGTAAACTCAGAATCAAAAAAACAGCCATGGTCAGCCTACTTTGCGCTCACCTAACATACAAGTTAAAATTTGAGAAAGTTGATGATGGACGAGTCGAATATAAAATTCTCGCTTGTTTTGAATTGACTCTAGCTCTCCTGATAAACCACGATTTGTAAAATTATGGCGGTTGCACAAAACGTTGAAACATATTGCAAAAACGACTTGTCTGATATTGTTAAAAAAAAAATCCAATAAAAATTCTCTTTAAATTGATCTTACACTACTTTTTAGTACGGCAAACAGTTATAGAGACATTAAGCCCATTTTCTCGAATTTGTGTACGTAACTTGTAATTGAGTATTTTCACTAATTTGGAGTTTAATTTAAATAGAAGTTATTTTATTTGCCTCCAATTTTTATTTATGACCAGGGCTGATACTTAGTATTGATTTGTAACAAAATGGCATCGATTTGTTATTGCATATTTTTTAAAAAAATACATGATATTCCATATTTCTATTTAAATTTTAACATATTACATATTTTATATTTTTTTAAATTTTTATACCCTAAGATCTAATGCGGTTCGTCCGTCCGTCCATCTGGCTGTCCAATTTTGAAAATAATTAAATGAAATTTGGTAGATAGGACTTTTATGGTAAAAGTTGTTGTGATCGGCCTATAATTGACCAGAACTCCCATATAATACCCAATTTCGGGAGTCACCGAAAAGTTCATAAATGCATGTGAATCTTACAAGTATGGGTCCATGATTGGTCTCATACTTTTTTCTCTCGTTAACTATAAACTCATTAAATTTTCGCGTACACCTGCATATGTCGGTTTTCGTGTACGCTACGCAAGTCGGGCTTCATACACAGCAATTTGTCTTGCCGCAATTCGAACTTTGTAAACAAGAGAGATAAAGAGAATTTAAAAGAGTTGCAACAAGAAAAATTACTGGGTGTGAACACGGGCTAAGTTATTTGCAGTTGAAGGTCTCAAAAACCATTTTATATCTTTATAATATTTTTTGGATTTATGTCGCATCTAATTGTATTAATAAATTTAATAAAAATATTAATTCATTTAATTAAACCCAACATTGAAAATATGATTATTTTGTTAACACTTTTTGGTCCAAGATATGACAACTAAAGTTTTATACTGTGAGTTAAACTTTTTTATTAAATAATATTAGAAAAATTATATTTTGTTGTTCATATTTTCAGTTTTAAATGCATATTTTTCATATTTTTGGTGCATGAAAGTATCAGCCCTGTTTATGACTAAGGAATAAGTATTTAAATTTTTATCACTTTAGACTCTAAAGTTTAGATTTCTTATGATTTTTTGAAAATTTATTTCTTCAATATAAATTTAATTTTTTTAATTGCGCTTATTATCTCCATAACTGTGGACCGTTTACAAAAATAATGTAAGAATGATTTAAATATAATTTTAATTAGAATATTTTGATATCTAGTTGAAATAAATCAGACATATTGTTTTCAAGATATATTTCAATATATGCTCTAATATGTATCCAATAAAACTATTATAATACTCTTAAATTTATACAACTATTTCATAATATTCTCACGATATTATTGCTACACATATGAAACTATGATTTAACTGATTTAACTCTATATAATTAATGCCAAAATATACTCAAACAAAAAAAATGAAACATAAATCGATCATATTAAAGTGCAACCAAAAATATCCAAAGGAAGAAAACCACAGAAACCAAAAAAAAAACGCTATAGATGCATTTTATTTATGCGAACACTCCAACACTATGCAACAATTATTATGTACAGTATTTTTTGCTTTTATTTTCTCTACTTTTTACTGCAAAATTGCCAATAATGAGACATGAAAAACTAAAGCTTTAGAGCAACCATAATGGATTGTAGAAGATTGGTATCAATTGCAGGTCAATACCTTGGTAGACAAATGTAAGTAAGAAGCAAATACGCCTTTCAACGTTCACAGAAAAACCGACGGAAAATAAAAATATACTGCCGCACACAATACCAAAAATAACAACAACAACAACTACAGTTGTTTAAGTATAATATGAAAAAAGGTATAATTTAGTTGTGGCATGATGGTAAAAATTGTACGAGGGATTCCCTAGTTTGCTTATGGGGTCCTTAATTGCTAACAGACAGACAAACCGACGTTATGAAGACAAGCTGAGGGAACGAAAAAAAAACCGACAATAACCAAAAACTTAGATGTATGCATAATAAAAGTGTTGCCATATTTCACTAGAAATGTTAAACGAAATGTACATGAAATACTAACTTAGAAAAATGCACTATGGGTAGGAAATAAAAAAGATATAGTAAGTTAAAAAGGAAAAAATATAAAATGCATTTTTTTGGTATTGAAAATATTATAAACCGTTATATAAACCGTTAATTATTTTTACTTTCTATATTCAATTATACTTATAATAGAAATGTCATATATTGGTCAAGATTGCAAAGTGCATGACCTAAAGGAACAAATTTGTTGTATTTCGAAAATTCCTATAAAAATTATATTAGCAAGTAAATATTTGACTTAAATTAGTCTTATGTAAATAAGTAGATACCACAGTGTCAAATATTGTGAAGATCGCAAATAATAAATTTAAACAAATTTCTTCAGAACATAATAAGAAAAATAAAAGCTTTTAGAAAAATAAAAGTAATAAAAAATTATATTAATATTTAAATATAAACTCTGACTTGTTCTTAAATAAAAGAATTAGAAAAACAACAATTTTTTTTTCCCAAAATCTCAAACGTCTTTTAAAAATTAATTTCGTTTATTGAAATCGTCATTCTGTCGTTATAAGAAGCCTCCAGCCGAAAAAATTAATAGATGTTGACCTAACTTAGAAAGGTATATAATTAAATTAATTTTATACGTATCCCAGCTTGGAAATTTGAGAATTTAGCAAAATTCAGAATTGACAAAGTTATAATAGGGCTTGTGGACAAACATTTGCACTAAGCTCCTCCGAATTTACTTTACACACATTTGCATTAAAACTTCTTTTGGAAACATAAAAAACTGATATAATCCCGAACAAAAAACAAATTTTTTATGTAAATATATATTGCCACCTTTTTTGAAAAAAGCTCAAAAATGTAAATTTTTTAGAAGTTGTCACTTCAGATTTATATAACTTTTTAACGGAATTATATGATTTTTACAATATTTTTTAGAATGTTACAAGGAATCCAGCGAATATTTAAAAAAATAAAGGCAATATCAAGACCTCTAAATAAAAAAATAAAATTAAAAATTAACAATAATTTCGGCCCTAAATATCTCTTAAACCAATATATATAACTTTAAAAAAAAATAGTGAGTTATCTTTTTTACACTTTATCTCCACAATTTTCATGGAAGAGCAAAAATGTGACATTTTCTGGACCCTTGTAAGACAATAGGATAATGTCCGCACATTAGTGTGTCGGTTGAAATGGCGTTTATGAAGCTCATAGATAACTGACATATATAATTAATATTTCAGGCAATTGGAAATCCTTTCGGGAATATTGCTATAAAAATTCACAAAATCGGTTTATAAATGCCGGAGGTTAGCCTTAAAACACCGGATTTCAAACCAGGTTTTCGAAGCCTTGTTTATGCTAGGGATAACCGAGATATCAGCTAAAACGCATTTATGGACTTTTTAAGCTTTTGTTTGTGCTAAATATTTTTTATTATTTTTGTCCATAACTCCTATACTAAATATGGCTCCAACTTGAAATTTTATATCCATATGGAGAAAATTTATGTCAACCATATATAATTTTGTAAGAATTTTAAAAATACCCGGTTTTTTAAGATATAATAGTTTAAATTTGTTTTTATCTTCAACTTTGACCTTTGAACTTTTGATGTAGAAAACTATATACATAGTCTTGAAGATAATATCTTTGTACTTAATATGCAGCAACAACTAATGATCTACCACGTATATTTAAGAAGTTATTAGAAGTTTTTAAAATTTTTTCATTTTTTGAACCGTCATATTTTCGGAATAAAAAGAAACACGGGTCTGAAATTTCATGGTTCAGAAACACTTGCAATGGTCAAGGCTTGTAATGAATTTCATTGAAATCGGAGGTATCAAATCCGATTGCTGTCCGTTTTGACATGGAATCACTCAATGCTTAAACACAAACAGTTCAAAATTAATACAATGAATCCTTGCTAACCCATTGTGTATTCCTTGCAACAAAACAAATCACTATTTTAAAATGACAAATTAGTCTGCCAAAGCAGAATGATCTCTTTGTTTAGCTTTAGGGTGGTGTTGGTAATGTCGATGGCAAAGTTGGTAGTTATGGCTATATGGTACAATTGCATGTGTTTGTGTATGAAACGTTTTGGTAACATTATTATTGCATGCAGCAAGTGTTTATTGATCGATCACGCTGCAGTACAATTTGCCTGTTGCCAGTTTTTTTTTATATTTTTATAAAGACGAATGAATAAATATTTTGTTTAACAGCAATATACTGAAGACAAGAACTTTGCTGGTGATGAGGTTTGATGATGATGATCATCATCATTATCATTTGTTTAGCTCAATAAAATGAAATTGTATTTCTTTATTATTTTGTTTTTTTTTTTTTTTTTAATATTAAAATTTTCAACAACACTTTAAAGAAGATGTATCTGAAAATGAAGTATATGATAAAAAAATATATTTTGTATAAAAAAATAAATAAAATTACCGTATACAAAATTACCACAACTATACATAATATTTTTGTGGTTTTGTACTTTAAGCGTTTTTGTTATGTTGTTGGTGAAGGTGTTGATTTGATTAAAAAAAAATATTTTATTGTTGTTGTCCTTTATTAGACTTTAAGTTTTTGTGTTTTTGGTTAAAAGAAATCGTGATGATACTTTAAACACTAATATTTATAAAACTTTTTTTTCTGCTGTTAAATTTTTTAATGTTAATCTGAGAAATGTATGTATTACGTATGTATTTTCTACTTTAATGTAGATTTCATCTAGTCAATATTTTTATTTTATTTTGTTCAACAACCTACCAACCTACGTCTTTAGTCAGCAACAATTCGTAACATGTGAAAAATGATTTGACTTTAATGATGGCCACTGAGTGATTGCAGTGTTGGGATAAATGTTTTTTTATTATTATTTTTTTGTGGCAATCATGTTTTTGTTGGAATTGTTGAGCTAAGAAGTTAAAATATGGCCTAAAATATTGTGGTTTAATAGAAAAAATTTTTGGGGAATTTTTAAATGTACGCTATATTAAGCAAAGGAGACAAAATAAATTAGTTTAGAAATAATTCAGTAACTTTTGAATCATTAGTTATATCTCAATAAAATATACTTTTTATCATTGAAATTGACACTTTGTCATCATAAAAGGTATCCGACAAAAAATACTTTTCGGGTATGTATCTTATATAAATGTCTTCAATTGAGTTAATTTTATGCTAATCGCAGGTTTGGAATTTGAGAACTTAACAAAAATATTTAAAAAATGTTCAAAATTGACAAAATAGGGTAGGGATTATATATAAACCATTGTTCTAAATCCCTCCGGATTTACATTGATCGATTTAAAAACTGATTCGAAGTCTATTGGTATACTTTTAGGTGGGTGTTGGATAATTATTTTTAACGCATAATAAATTAAGGAGGTTGAACTAAATACGGAAGCATATCACGAAAACTACTTAACTGATTTTATTCGAAAATATATAAAAAAAGCTCTCTTTAAAAATATTCTCAAGTCTTTCTTACATAATTTTTTAATACGGACAACTGATAGGGAGATATTAAACCCGATTTTTGTAAAAATTCTATTTTTTAAAGAATTTTGAAAAATTTTTATTTAATTTTTATTGCTTAAATCTTACATAAATATCAATATAGAGTAAAAATATAACACAAATAAATTTTGTTAAGACTATAGATTGCTCCTCTAAATAGACAATAACTCCCATACAAATGCCAATATCGAAATAAAATTTTAAACAAATAATTCTCATATGCAGTATATGGTTCATATATGGTTCAGATATAAGTCTAAAATTTTTCGGGATAATAAATATTATATTTTGTTTTGTGATCTAGTCAGAGGGTGTGGTGGTCTCATATAAAACAAATATCTCAGGAACTATTGTGATGGAAGGTCTCAAATTTCTTGTTAATATCATCTAATCATATAGTTCTATTCTAGAGGAGGGTTAGCCCCCATAAATAGAAAATATTAGTTTTCTTATTAATTTTATTTAAAGGCGTATTGCAGAAAAAGACTTCATAAGCTGTAGTTATTTTCGTATTAAATTTTCGAATAAGACGGATAGGGCCAGGGGCAGTAGTAGCCCCTATATAAAGAAAATATTAGTTATTACCAGGGCAGATACTTTCATTCGCTTACAGAAATATAAAAATCTTTAAAATCGGATACCCCAACCACCTTAGGCCAAAATTTATTTCGATCTAAATATCTCCTAAACTTAAAGAAATAAACAAACACATGTAAAAAAAGCTTTGTAGAGATATACAAAAACTATTTATATATAAAATGTCTTTTCTTTCATATCATAAATGGATTTTTGGCGATTAAAAAAATTGGAATATCTTTAACGATTTAAAAGTAATAGAAAGGAAAAAGAAACGTTTTGACACCACGGTGCACTGGTCATAGTTACCAACAATTTGGAGTGTTGACGTCTCCTAGTAAAAAAACTGTTTACTATTTTGGTTCCACACTACAACTTTCTTAACGCAGTGACATGATGACAAAAATGTATGGATAGATTTTGCTCTCTTATGAAAGAAGGGACAGAGAAGACACAAATTTTTACTTAGAAGATTTTTGTATGAATTCTTGGTTTTAAATTTCTTTCACTTAACATTTATATATAATAGAAATTTATCTTCACTTATTAGTGTCTATTTTAAACGAATGAAAACCTTTACATACTGTAGGGTATGTAACCAAAAGATTCCTGCATTCAAAATGTTTATCTTATCCAACATTATGACATTATCTTGCAACTACCTCATGAAGGTGTTAAAATTGTTTAACAATTTTTGTTTTTCTGGCTTTTATTATTATTTTTATTTGTGTTTTTTTTTTTTTTGCCGGCATTTAATGTAACTACAGATATTTTATCCATTTTGCTATCTCGTTTTAGATGAGATACGATTTCAACACCTAGTTAAAGTTAGCTTAACCACTATCATGATTGATTTTTTTTTTTTGTTTCTTTTGGTTATTTGGCGATTTACGTGTGCAGTTGTTTAGTAGTCAAATTATCAAATGACGTGGGAATATGTGGCTAAAATATGCTCAATAGTTGTAGGTGTGATATGCATCAAGTTATTGAATTTCCTATAGACATAAATACATACATACATATTTTTTATTGTATTATTTTTTTATACTTTAGTTCAATTATCAAATTTACATGGTAATTTTTTCTGGGCAAAACGTGTAATATGTCAGGAATTTTTTGTTAATGTTTTTTTTTTTTTTTATTTTGCTAAACTTTAAGTATAAGGAAATATGATGCCATGTGGCATGCCTCAAATTACATTTAAGTTATGTTAAAAGTTTTATAATTTTGTATTAGAAAAAATAAAGGAGTTAACTTTATGTATTTTATTGTAGGACTATTAAGATAATTTATTTGATATGAATTTTAAAGAAAATGGTAAATGTTTATAGCTTCATATAGATATTTAGAAGAAATTGATATGTATTTTTAAATTGTGTGGGTTTGTGTAGTTTAAACTAACAGGACAAAACTGTTATATATAAAATTAATTTGTTACCATATTTTTATAAAAATTAACTTTTGGTTTTTGACGATCAAATTAAAAATATATAATCTATCCCTTTATATATTTTCTATCGCTATTGGTTCATAAATTTACGAATCTTTAAATTTGACATCCTCAAGAATGTTTAGTTGACAAAATATTTCATTGCAAACAAAGCTACTAAATTTATTGTTTTATAAATAGGACAAAACAGGGGAACACAAAGTCTTTCGCAAGAAATTTCTCAATCAATATTGTTACACTTTATTCATAAGTACTAAGCACCTAATCCACTTTTTAGGTGGTATTATGCGTTTCTGCTAATGTTTGTAATGCATAGAAATAATTATCCAAGACCAATCCCTAATACACCTTATGTTTTATAGCTCTACTGGAAACAATAGTGTGGTATAATTGTGTTTGTGATAATGTAATAATTGTAATGCTAAGATAAATAATTGTCCGAAACAATTCAGACTCAGAATCACTGTTCATATATTCGTTATGACTGGCTGGCTGAAATCTATAGAGAATTATCTATATTTTTCCGTCGAACAAATGAGGATATATATATCGATATCGCAGCAGATGACATAAGTTTCCCAATATCACTCACTTCTCAGGAACTGAAATCACTTAATACGCGGCAATAAGACCCCACAAACCACAATGTTT
>MINK01173550.1:30202-43216 GCA_001735545.1 Phormia regina
ATATAACCCCTTCCTCAGGATATCACTTTAATGCGCATGAATCCCAAATCAACTTAATATTCGACACAAATAACATTTTCATAAGTATAAATGACAGTGCAAAATTTTCCGAAGATCGGTTCATAATTGACCATAGCATCCATATAAGACCTAATTTCGGGAATCACCCAAAAGTGCTTAATATATGTGAATCTTAGTATCGACATAATATTCTGTATTCGTATTTTTATTTTATACTTAATACAAGTATAGGTCCATAAATGGACCCTTCCCGAATTTTGGCACACACAGGAAATGATATTGGGTATCATATAACCAGATTTGATTGATTGAACCTTATTCTCTCGTTTCTAATTGACACTAATTCTCGCTACAGATCGCGATTTGTTAAATTAAGGAAGTTGCACTATATAGTAAAGCATATCGAAAACTACTTAGTTGATTTTATTCGAAATATAAAAAACTCTTATTAAAATTATTCTCAAATCTTTTTTACACTATTTTTTAATACGGATAACAGTTAGGGAGATATTAAACCCGATTTCTGTAAAAATTTTAATTTTTAAAGAATTTTGAAAAAAATAAAAATAAAAAATCATCCAATTTCAAAAATGTCGAAAATTAAAATTGTTATTCCACAATCATAATGATACATTTGAAGGCACAGGGTGTGGTGGTCTCATATAAAGCAAATATCTCAGAATCTTTTGTGTTGTGAGGCCTCAAACTTCTTGTTAATATTATCTAGCTTATCATATCGTATTGATAATATCAAAAAGGAACAGATAATTATGTTGTTAGCCCTCATAAAAAAAAATATATATTAATTTTCTTATTAATTTTATTCAAAGGCGTATTACAGAAAAAGTCTTCAAAAGCTGTAGTTATTTTCTTACTAAATTTTCGAATACAGGGAAGAGTGTCAGGGGCAGTAGTAGCCCCTATATAAAGAAAATATTAGTTATTACATAAAATAGATACATTTCAGAAGGATCGCATAGTCACTTTACTGGGATATTATATAGTAGATATTACCCAACACTGATGCAGTTGCTTAAAGCGGACCATATTTTACACTAAGCCCTTGTGTGCATTAAAATTCAGGGAGGGGTCTGTAGTCAATTGTGCATGATTTAGAATTATACCCAACTTGTAGTTTCCAAATTGTATTAACATATTTAAGGAATTCATGACCGTAAAATCTCTTATCCGACCTTTAACTATAAGAAATTTGGGTGAAAATTTCATTCATTTATGTTCATAATTAATCACATCCGATCATAATAACCTACAACATTGAGCAGGTGTGGATCCACGGGCAGGGAAAAGAGGAAATTTTCCTCTCCAAAATGAAAGTACCTCATGAAAAATATATACTAAAACAAAAATTTTGAGGAAATAGTTGGGAAAATCATTATATTTTCCTCCTCCAAAAGGATCCTGCTATTGTGTATGCACAACAAAATTTGGTTAAAGGCTTTCTATGGGGCTTGTGGCCTATAATTGAAAATATTTATTATCTTATTAATGGTATAGTAACTATTTATATAGACAGATATGAAAATAAGTTGTCAGTACTTGTATTTAATAAAAATAAATACTAAAACACGCAATAAAAATAATTATTCATATAATTTTTTTCCAATATTTGTTTACTTATTTATTTTTCTTAATATTCATATGAATTTTTATTTATTTTTTTATTATTAATATATACAAACGTTATTTAACTTACACGTTTCAAAAGAAATAAAAACGTTTTATTTATATATAAATAAAAAATAAAAAACAAAATACCAATTATTATACTACTTATTTTATTAACTTATTTTTTTATAATTTTTATAAGTAAGTAGTTGCAGTTTTATTTGTATTACATTACAAATAAATAATTTATTTACTTAAAAAAAAGGTAATAACATAATTAACTTTTGCATTTAATTATTGTATATATTATTTATACAATTAAAAAAAAATATATATATATAATGACTTTTATCGTGCTATAAATATTTACTATTTTTTTATAAAAAAAATAAATAGTTTATATTTTTATATATTTACATTTTTATTTATTTTTTGTTAACATTTGTTTGTGGCAGAAAGATTTTATTAATATTTATTTATTTTTTTATAAATATTATTAAAGGATGAAATAATAAAGTAATATTGATAAAAATAAATCTGTAACTTCTGATCGGCTGATTGGATTTGAGTGAAATTTGGTATAGGCGTAGTAGTAAAACGCATCCTTTAGGGGTGGAACTAATGGGACTCAAAGTTGGGTATCTCTGACATAAAAAATTTGTAATCGTTTTCAAATTTGTGTTTCATGATACCCTACACCAATGCTAATGTTTAAACAAATTCAGGAAGGTGCTAATTATGGACCTATACTTGTATTAAGTGCAAAACAAAAAATACTAATAGAGAATATTACGTCGATACTAAGATTCATGTATTTATGCATTTTTGAGTGATTCCCGAGATTGGGTCTAACATGGGAGCTATGGCCAATTATGAACCGATCTTTATTAAGTGTTGCACAATCATTTATACTTTTAAAAATGTTATTTGTGTTGAATATTATGTTAATACTAACATTTTTATGGGATTTACGTGATTTTCGAAAGAGGAGTTCATAGGGGAGACTTGGCCAATTATGGATACGGATTTAGGTTCATATATTTGTGTTGAATTTCATTAAAATATTTACATTTTTAAGACATTTAAGAGAGGAGGACATTTGTTGGGCGGGGCTAGGTAAATAATGGGCCTATTGTGACCAATTTCAGTAGATTTTGTCCTTCTGCAAAAAGTATCATAGGTACCAAATTTAATTAAATGATCTTTAAATTATCATTTAATCCATACTTTGCTTACAAGCGTGAACAGCCAGCCACCCAGCCGACCAGAACATGGTTAAATCCCATTAGAACGGTATACTTTAAGGTGGTTCTTGAAGATTTTTTTCTGCGTTACAATATTTGCACAAACACATAACATCCCAACCACCTATAGGGGTTAAAGTATATATCTTTACCAAGTCCAAAAATGAAAGATTTTGAATAATGTTTTTTTTTTCGAAAAATTTATTGCGCTCAGTTTTTATCTAAAACAAATTTATTTTTAACAATACAGAGATAACTTTTAAAACAAAACCAAGGTACACACTGACCCCTTTAAAATTAAAGTTTTGATTTTAATCTGTATTTTCTACGACCCTAAAGCACAAACCGGCAAACATTTTATTAATCTATAAAATGTTATTATAAATTTTCAATCAAAAACTACGGGATTTCGTAAATTCACTTATTTGTGTCAAATAACATTCGTATGGGATTCATGCCCGTTAAAGTGATTTTCCGAAGAAGAAGTTATATGGAAGCTATGTTCAATTGTGAACTAATCTTTATAAAGTTTCATTCAAAAATCGATTTTCTCTTCATCGAATATCATTAAAATATTCCTATGCATTTGTGCTGTTGTTTGTAAAGCACCTTTAACCCTCCGTCATGCACATGTATCTGTCCAGATATTTTACGAATTTAACTGTGATTTAAATATAATTCTAATTTGGCTAGGGGTTTGAGGCTCCAGGTACTCTCTAAAAATATTGTTAGGTATCGTTTTATGAAAAAACACATTAAAAGTAGCGTTTAAGTAGCGCATACACACACATTTTGTATGAAGAGTACTGTACTTTATTGGTATTTTTTTTTTTGGTTCTTCGAAATATTGAAAACATTCACATCATTACTTTATAACTACAAAATTTAATTGAAATGAACTTTATAATAACTATTTTTTTTAAATTAAACACAAAACTATTTTTTTTCTTTTTTTATTTCTCATTAATTTTTTTTGCACGGGTAAGTGGTTTAGCATGTACTAAGAACAAAAAAAATATAAATATATATCTGCCTGATGTGAGAACAATATAACAATGTAATATTATCACTAAAATAGTATATTTTTCATATAAATGTACTGAAATATATAGTGTATCTGACCAGATACATGCGCTACGTACATGACTATCGGAATGAAATGACAATGAAACATTTTTTGAAAATCGTTTCATAATTAACCACAGCTCCTATACAAGATCCAATTCCGGGAATCACTCAAAAGTTCATAAATACATGTGAATCTTAGTATCAACGTAATATTCTCTATAAGTATTTTTTTTTAATTCACTTTTTTCTCTCGTTTTATGTTGTTTTTAAGTGTTGAAACTCTATTTCGGGGGGACATTTGCATGGAGCTACGTGAAATAATATACCGATCATACCTGTACTTTGTGCACAAAGCTTACGAGAACAGCCTGCCAGACGGTCGGACATCGTCCGGGGGTATTATGCACAAACGCATAACATCCCAACCATATATTTTGTTCTTATGTAACCACACCTACCTTGTTATTAAATGTTAATAGAAAAAATCAAATATTTAAACAACATGTAATTTTTTTATAATAAACAAAAAATAATTTTTATTAATTAAAATATATATATAAATTTTTTTCTTTATATAAAAAATAACTTAAATATTAAAAAATAAAAATAAAGTTGCACTGGGGATTTTTAATAATTAGCTTTTCATCTTTTTTGATTTTAAAATTAAAATAAATTTTGAATTTTCCATGAAAAGAAATAATTTAAAACCATCTTTAAGATGGTTAGAAAAAAGAAAATTAAAACTAATAGAATGAAATTTATAATTAAATTGCCACAATAGTTTTGTTTGTTTTTTGCTTCATATTTTTAGTTTTTTTTTTCTTAATTAAATCTAAAATATTTTTTGTTATAATTATATATTTTCTTACTCGGTTTTTTGGTATAAATTGTGCAAAAGAATTTAAAAATTAAAATTAAAAAAATAATAATTTTTAAATAGTGTAGTATAGAGTATTTAAGATACAATTTAAACTTAGAAATAATTTTCTTTTTATGTTTTATTTAATTATGCAATTAATTAATTTGTTTAAATATACAATTATTAAGTATTATTAAGTGCCTTTTACACACATACATACATAATTAAATTTTTCATTTTATAATATTTATATATTTATAATTCTTTAACTATACAAAAAAAATGTTATAGCTTTTTTGTTTTCATTAATTTATTTATTTTACAATATATTATACAAAATTTATTTAATATCTACAACAACAGTAATAAAAAGAAAATTATTACGTTTTACGTAATAATGTTTTTTTCATCATCATCTTCTTCTTCTTGAATTTATTAATGTTTAAATTATTTTAAGAAGATATGTTTATTTGAAGTCATTTGTTTTAAAGTTTGTATAAATTATTAAATTTGTGATCATGTAATAAATTTGAGCATTATTTTTTTTAAATTGAGAAAATTTGATTTTGAGACAGACAACTTGTTTATATAAAGAGAATGAAATATTTATTTTGGTTTTTTATAATTATTAAAAATGTTGAAATCTTATAAATTTTAGGTTGAAACATGTAACGATATATTTGGTGTATAGAAGCGGAGATATTCCGAATGATATGGGTCAGCAGTTGAGATGTAGCTCTCATTTTCTTTCTCTTGATATAACATGAATTACCGTAACTTTAAATATGTTTAAGAAACCAAATTAATTAATATGTTTAAAAGCTTTTGAATCCACCCACGTTTTATTAAAAGTTTTACGATTTTGTACAAATAAGACAATGAATCTCTGCTTTTAAAATATAATAAAAATGTAAAGCTTTTTAATGCTTTAGTAAAAAGCTTTTTTGTAAATTTAACTTTAAAAAGCTTTTAGCTGTAAAAGGCTTTTAACTTTTTTTATAATTACCATAAAAATTAGGAGCACAAAAATTTTCTAACTTTAAATTGACTAGATGATCACCAAAATTCGTAATACGTTTCCACCAAAAAAAAAATGTTCAAAACCAAAATAATATTTGCAGGATATCAAATTTATACTATTTTGTACTTACATTATGATTTTCTCTCTTTAAGTGGATTTTGAGCTAAAATTATTTAGGATTCAGTTGGTAGGATTTTTCTGGAAAAAAAGTTGGCTTCCAAAATGACTTCAATTTGTTCTTTTTCTTTTCTTTCGAAAAAAATTAATAACTAAAACGTAATTAAAATTTAATAAATTAAGTAAAAACAACTGAAAATTTTAAGAGATAAAACTATTTACAAAATAAAGGAATTAGAAATATTTTAACTATTCATTTTTACAATTTTTTGCTATTTAAAATTACAATTTTAATTATTTATATATATATATTTTTTTTGTGATTTTTGTAACGTTTTTTTTTATTTTTTTTTTAACTTTTTTTTTAATTTTTATTATATTTTTTTCTTTTTTTCTTTTCCAATAATAAATTACACTACTTGACATCCACTATAAGAGGAACTTCACTGATATCGATTAAATTTGGTGATGATGTTACGGGCTCAACATGTTGCAGATGTTGGTGATGATTATGATGATGTTGAAGTAAATGATGTGGATGATGTTGATGATGATGATGATGACCAGCAGCAATAGTTTCATTTGGTGAAGAAGCATTTGTTGATATTAAGGATGCTGTATTGACCAAGGTGATAGAAGGTGATGTTGTTGATGCCGATGATGAGGCCGAAGACAACAATGATGAAGTGGTTGAGGAAGTTGTTGATGAAGCTGATGATAATGCCGAAGATACTAAATCCATATTATGAGGTTCTTGTTTATGTTGTCTTGTATGAGGTGTTGTATTATCATTGTTAGGTGTTGTTGTAGTATTTTTTGTTATATCATGCTCATCATTATTACTGATAACACTGTTGCTGCTGGCAGTGAACGCATTTTGACAATTAGCCATTAAGGCTATACGTTGTTGTTGCTGTTGCAAACATTGATTAGCATTAACTGCAGCTGCTGCCATCATCATGGCAGCATCACAATAATTTGTCAACATAGCTGTATTGGCTGTAGCTTGCATAGCTGCTGCTGATGTGGCATATGTTGATGAATTGGCCATTAAAGCGGTTTGTGTTAATTGATGATGATATTCATTACCAAAAAATGTTGCACCATAATTAACAGCACTACCAACACCACCACCAATACTACCACTACCACTAATCGTTGCATTATCATTTGGACTAACCGCACCTGTTTCATCGCTAATAGAGGATGTTGTCGCTGTTGTGGCAACACTTGTATTACTATTATTATGATTACTTGGTGGTAAACTTGTTTGTATTGCATTTAATACATGACTATGGCTATTGTTGCTACTATGACTATTTGAAAAATCATTTGCATTTACATTACCAACGCCAATAATACCCATTGTACCACCATGTGTATATGCGTTATGTTGCATTGCTGCTGCCACATTAAGTGTTTGTTGGTGTTGTTGTTGTTGCTGCTGTTGTTGTTGTTGTTGCTGATGATGATGATGATGATGATGTTGCGTAGTGTTTGCAACTGCTGCTGCAGCTGCTACGGCAGCAGCGGATGATCAAGTTGTTGTCAATTGTCTCCACATTGTATGTCACATCGATGGTAAGTAAGGCCAAGAGAAACTGTTACCGGACAATAACATGTCACGTATCAGCGTTTCAATAGGTGTTTTACCGACTAGACGGACAAAAAATAATTGTTCAATGACCTGAAATTGACAGAAACAATGTTGTAGAAATATTTAATCGTAAGTAAGCGTAAAAAGATATATAAATAAATAATAGTTATTAACAATGTTTTATGGTTTTTTGTTGTTATTATTGGCCAATATTGTGTTAGGAAATTGAAATAAATGGTTATTGACTTTATGTTATGGAAATATTTTAGATTTAAAATATAAACTATATGTTTAAAATAAAATCTATGTCGTTGAGTAATTTGTTTTATATAATATAGGTCAATATTTTTATGTGAATAAAACAGGAAAATTAAGAACGTATTATAACGTCAATTTAATTTTTAATTATTATGCAAGATCTTAAAATCTCTTTTAAGAGACTTTAGTAGATATCAAAATCTTTAGAATTATATAAGTAGCATAGTACAGTGATAGGACAGACGCTTTTTTTGGTAATAATTCAGAAACTATTGAACTGATAGAGATATCGCAATAAAATTTTATATAGTCAGAGCTAAGGCATTTTGAAGTTAAAATGGAGGAGTACGAGGTCCTACCGGCTCAGGAGAAAGCGGGTAGCCCTCCAAAATTGGTCATATCGGATATTTAATTTTTTAGAAACGTGGCCAAAAGTTCATTTATGAAATTTTATATATAAATATTCCTTGTAAATCTCTACAAAACAATATTCTTACAATTGTATGTTATCTCTTTTAGTTTATGAGATATTCGTGTCGAAAGAAATTTTAAAATCATTTTAAATCTCGTTTTCATAACCACCATCAATGACGAAATAATCGTTTAAGACTCTGAGTCAATCTAGTCATGTCTGTCCGTCTGTTTAAAGCTAGATAGAGCTCGAACGGGAAATCGTACTGTGACGAAATTTGGCCCAAATAATTTCCTTATACAAGGTTTATTTGGGATGTATTTTATTTTGGGATTTGAGCAAAATTCGTTAATAAACAAAAAAGTTATGGGCAAAATACTAAAAGCACCCTGTGCTCCTAATACAATTTCCTGCTTATATCCTTTAAACAAAAGCATGTACGGTAACGAAATTTTGTACGGATAGTTCGAGGATCGATATAAGATTAAAAGCCAAAAATGGTCCGTACCGGCCACCTTCCATATAAGGTGAAATGTCAACGAAATCTTATACAAAAATTTCAAGGACCGATGTAAACTCGAAACAAAAAATAGGTGTGGTCCGTTCACTTCCGTTGTAACTTCATTTCATAGTTTTCCGTTGATATCTTTTAAACAACGAACAAGGTATTGTACGGGAGTTAGAGAGTCTATATAAACTTGGAAACCAAAATTGGGCGAGATGCGCCGACTTTACAGCTCACCTTCCATATACGGTAAAAAGTCAACGAAATTTTGAAGAAATGGTTCAAGGATTAATGTAAAACTGAAAACAGAAATGGTCGTGGTCCGCCCACTTTACCCCCACCTCCCATATAACAGTGGGGGTTATATGGATTCAGTTTTTTTTTTTTTTTTTTTTTTTTTTTGTTTTAATGGTCCCAGTGTTCTTTATAAAATTCTAAACAATATTCCTGGAAGAATCATATAAATATGAAGTTGGCACTTTTTTTTCCAAAAAGGTGCCAATATTTATTCACTGATAAAATTTGTTTTTTTTTTTTTTTGTTCTGGGATTTATCAGTTGTTTATGGGTTTCAACAGAAATCTTAAAGTAAATGCGTGTAAAATAGATCCGAAAGAGTTTAGAGTAAAGGTCTTCCCCCACGCCCTTTCAAAATTTTTGGAATTTGTTTTTCTTTTTTTGTTATGTTCTCAAATTGTAAAGCTGCGATCGACTTAAAATTATTTGAACTATATAGATCTATATGTAGAATATACATCCAAAAATTATTCACCCTGCTTCTTATAACAACAGGGTGAATATTTCAATGAAAAAATTTATTGTTATTATATTTTTAACATGTTTTATACAGATTGGAAATTTGGGTATTTTTAATACCTTTTCTTAGATACCAAATGCTTGCATAAAAAGTTTATATTCAAGCTTCAAATTTAATAGAAACTAGACCACCTCTATACAAATTAAACCATTTTTGATAAATTTGTTATAAAATTAATAATTTGAAACAAATATATTCTAAACTTAGTCTGGAATATTTATCCTAAGCACTTCAGTTTTAAAATTCTTTATGGGTTAACATTTTAGAAATACTTACTTGTGACGAAACCGTTCTTAAAGATGGCAGCCTTAATAATAATTTACCAAATCTAGTTGGTTGATTTGGATACTGTGTCCTACAATATTCCTCTAAAGCACATTGGGATTTTTCTTGCAGGGATTCTATATGTGTTACATCTGATAAACCACAAGCATCTGTAATTTTTTTGAAAAAGAAATAAAAACAAAATTAATAAAATAATAAAAATCATTATAATAAATAATAAACTATTAAATTGTTTTTTTATGTTTAAATACTTATTTGCTTTTTTTTTATTCAACACTATTTGTCACACTTTGTACGACTTTGACATTTCTTAAAATCTATTTCAATTAAACAAATAAAAACTGATGTCATTCTACAATTATTTAAAGAACTTGGGTGCTGTTTTTAATTAAAACTAATCAAATGTATATTAAAAAGAAAAATTAACAAAAAAAAAAACTATTTCCGGAAGTTTTATTTTCTTTTAAAAATTAATAATTTAAAATATATTAAAATGTTTATTATATAATTTTTATAATATAATTATTTTATTTTTTATAGTTCTAAGCAAAATACTTTTTTATTTCTAATTTTATTTGCTTAATAAAAATAATCTTACTACTGTTTTAAAATTTTTTATAAACTCCTTTGTTTCTTTATTTTTTTAAACATTTTGATTCCTACTATTTTTAATAGAAATTTTGCAAACTGTTTGCAATAAGTGTTAAGCCTCTAATAATAGTTATCATTACTAACAAACACGTTATTTTAAATGCGGCTTTAAAGTTTTTTTTTATTTAATAAAGACAATTATTATTTGCGCTATTTTCTATGTCTCTTTACTAACAACGCGACATAATATTAACCACATATTTATGGTCAATTTAAATGGACATTAATTGATAGTTTTATATGTCTGCACAATTGCCTCGTTTTTTTATATATAAAAAGTAAAATAAAATATTTTAATAAAGATTTTTAAGACTTTTTAACCCTGAAAGGCTACACTTCGTTGAATCGATGAACATTTTTCAACTTTTTAAATTTTTACATTTTATTATAAAAAATATATTATAAATATACTATTCCTATAGTGAAAATGTGTTCTCAATTCGTCTAAGTGTAGCCTTACAGGGTTAGGAAAAAATTCATTGCAAAATTGTATATAATTTTGGGGTTTACTATAGTTATAAGTGTTGGGGCTTAAATAACTTCAAGTAAAACATGATATAAAATTTATTATAAACAATTGTGGATAAATATTAATTTTGTCGAAAATAAATGAAATCATTCCATTTGATTTGATGCAAAAAAATTGCCAAGAAATTAATTTATATAACTGTAGAAAACCCCGAGGTGAATATGATATGAATATATTCAAATTTTTGTATGTAAAACTTAGAAATATTTTTCTAAAATCCTATAAAATTTATACATTTTTTATTAATTTAGATTCATTACGTATAAACATAGTATGTGTAAAACAAATGCCAAAAAAAATGGTAATAAGTCTAGATCTTTGAAATCACTGAACCGATTTAAATGAAACTTGGAGCGTCAATAGATGAGGAGTTAGGCTTTCTGGATATTGTTTTCTGGAGTATGCATCTGGACCACGGTTAGCGCTATAGTGGACCAAAGTTGACCAACTCGAAGGTGAAAAACATATGGAAATTTATAAATTTTGCAAATATGATAGGATTTTAAATATTTGTACATTTTGGAATTCTCATAAGCAAAGTAGAGGGAAAATCAAAAGTTAGAAAAAAAAACAATTATCCAAAAAAGTAATTTTATATTTTTACTTTTTTTTATAAAATTTTGTTAACAAAGTTTAATATTTTTTGGCATTTTCTGAAACACTGGACCTCATGACAACGTGCCAGTATAATTTTGAAAATTTCTAAACAACCACCCTACACTGAACAAGTATTGTTAATTAAATAAAATTTATTAGTTTTTTTTCCAGAATTTATTAAATTAATTAATTAATTTATTAAATTAATAAAATTCAATGGAAAAATTAACGCTATTCTAAACATTACATTGAAACCTTTTTAGTTAATTGATTTAATGTATTAGTACATTGAATTCGTTTATTCTATATACTAATACATTGTTTTTATTAAGAAGAACCATTACACAATGAACAAAATTATTGAATCAATGAAATATTTCATTAAATATTTCGTTAAAATAAACAGTAAACAAAAAAAAAACAGTTTATGTTTTTTTCTCTTAACAAGAAATGACGCATTTTAAATAAAAGTAAAAAATTCAGTGTTGTGTTAAGAAGGAAAATTATTAAAAATCAAATTAGTTATTAAGCATGGTCGATAAAATTATAGATAAATATAAATTTTTTTCTCCAAGGAAAAAAACTGGAATTCTGAGACTTGCTTTGTTAACATATAAGTATAATAATGGCAGAGGTTTTAAACAGTTTTTGAAATTATATATTGAAGTTAAATTTATTAAGCCTCAAAAACTATGGTTTCGAAAAATATCGTGAATTCAAAATAAAATATTTTAATTTTTAATTCCTTATAACATTATATTACAAACTAATCAAGATTTGGTTGCTACAACTGGTGATCGTCAGGATATTCTTGTATGGAATTATTTATTTTATTTAATGAACGCGTTCATTGCTTTAAAATTTTATCAATGAATATTTACATTGCATTGTTACATTAATATATGTCTAAAAAAAAAAAATTCCGATTTTTTAAAAATTATTTTATTTTGCACTTTTTGGAAAGTATTTGGGAACTTCTATAAAAGTTTAAAATATGCCCATTATTCTATTTTTGAAGTAGTGAAAATGTTCTTTCTTTAAAAGCTTTTGATCTTTTTTGCTGGAGAATGTAGGAAAATTACTTAATTTGTTTGAAATCATGTTCCAGTTTAAAAAAGATTTTACTTTTTTTTTCAACATTTGAAGTTTGAACTATTTATTATCTTTTCGTTTTATTATTACTATTATTATTATTTTCCATAATATTAATATAATTTTTTTTAATTTTGTAACAATTTATTAAATTTCTAATTAAATGCTTTTTTAATTTCAATATTCTCATTATCCATATAAAAAATTATTAGCCATTATTATTAAATAATTTTTCAATAAAATTAATGTTATAAAAAAGCAAACAATTTGTTTTAGCAAATTTGAAATTGTGTTAAAAAAAATAAGTAAGAAAAAA